>JANHGN010008260.1:6333-40121 GCA_024605025.1 Megaceryle maxima
CCTCTTGGCTGCCAGGGCACACACTGCTGACTCATACTGAACCTGCTGTTGACCAGCACCTCCAGATTCCTTTCTGCAGGGCTGCTCTCCAGCCACTTTCCCATTATATACTTGTACTTGGCATTACTCCATCCCAGGTGCAGTATCCAGCATTTGGACTTGTTAAATATCATGCTGTTGATGATTGCTCAATGCTCCAATCTACCTAGATCTGTCTGCATGGCCTCCCATTCCTCAAGAAAATCAACACCACTTCTTAGTTTGGAATCATCTGCAAACTTGCCTATGGTGTGTTTAGCTCTTCCATCCAGATCAGTGATAAATATACTGAGCAGAACTGGACCTAGAGCTCTGAGGAACACCACTGGTGATTTGTCACCAGCCAGATGTAGCCCATTGACTACAACCCTTTGACCTAAACCACTGAGTCAGTTCTTCACCCAGTGCACTCTGACCTACTCATTCTATAGCTGGACAACTTATGCAAAAGGATGCTGTGAGGGACAGTATCAAAAGCCTTACTAAAATCCAGGAAAACTGCATCTGCTGCCTTTCATTCATCCACTAGGTAGGTGACTTTGCCGTACAAGGATATCAAATTAGTTAAACAGGACTTATTGAGTAAAACTGGACTTTCCCTTTTGTGAGCCCACATTAACTCTGCCTCATGTTTCCGTTGTCATTTAAATACCTTTCAGTAGTACCCAGTACTATCTTCTCTAAGTTTTGCAGGAACTGAGGTTAGGCTCACATGTCTGTAACTTTCTGGGTCTGCCCTCATGCCCTTCTTGTAAATTGGAATGATATTGGCTTCCAGTCAGCAGGGACCTTCAGGAAGAAAAGCTTCCTGTGTCAGCAGTGTACAATCAAGGAATGAGGTATGATGAAAGGGGTCTCTGCATGTCACTTGGTCCAATGATCTGCTTATAACAAGGCCAAAATAGAGAAATTGCTCATGGTCTTTTGCAGTTGAGTTTTGAGTAGCACAAATGGAAATTTCAATGGCCTCTCTAGACAACCTGTTCTTCTGTTTGACTATGTGGTGGTGGAACAAAAAGTCCTGATATCTCATTAGAATTTTCCTTGTTGTTAGCTATGGCTGTTGCCTCTCATACCTTGATGGTTCAAGAGGAGTCTGTCTCTTTCATGCCTTTCCTTTAAATGGCTCAAGACAGCAATAAGATTCCCTGTAGCCTTGTCATCTTAAGATGAACAGACTTGGTGCTCTCAGCCTCTTCTCACGTACAATGTTGTCTAACCTCTAAATCATCTGGGTGTGATGAAATGGATGTGCAGTGGCAGGTCAAACCCTTTTCTCTGTAGATGTTGCTTTGTATTCTTTATCTTAAGAACACTTCAGACTTGTGATCAAATAAACCTAATGAAATACAATGTGGTACTAGTATGGTTTCTGATAGAGGGCTGTTTCTGTTGTAACTGATGGCTGCTTTCTTTCTTTCTTTTTTTTTGTCATGTTGACTTGTGTGAACTTTTTTATAAATTTAGTGTTGCTGCTTCCTTTTGAAAAGGTACCCTTTTCCTTGGAAATTCTGACTGTGATGAGGTGAAGGCCCACAGTAGGTCAGAACTAGGACTGAATGACTTTAAATGAAATTGTTTTTTGCAGGTGTTTCAAGTACTAAATGAAAAGAAGCAGCTGTATGCTGTCAAATATGTGAATCTAGAGGAAGCTGATCAACAGACTGTTGAGAGCTATAAGAATGAAATTGCTCACTTGAGTAAACTGCAGCAACATAGTGATAAGATCATCCGCCTTTATGGCTAGTGAGTAAACACTAATTTTATTAAACTGATATCTTTTACATAAAAAAAGTTGCCATAAATTTTAACATAAGTATGTTTGTTCATTTTTAGTGAAATTACTGATCATCATATCTACATGGTAATGGAGTGTGGAAATATTGATCTCAATAGCTGGCTGAAAAAGAAAAAAAACATTGATCCTTTGGAACGAAAGAGCTATTGGAAAAATATGCTGGAAGCTGTTCATACAATCCATGAATATGGTATTCTTAAGTAATTAATAGGTATTTGTATAAGTTACATGGCAGACATAATATGAATGTGTTTAAATTTTGGATGTGGTACTGCTCTTAGATAGGATGCAAGCCTAGTGATATTCAAAGATGGGTATTTACTGTATTGTGGAAAAAAAGAAACAAAACAGTGAAACAGAAGACAAGAGTAAATCTTTATATAGATGTAGACTTACTTTGCTCACTCAAAGGGATCTCCAGGTATTACTGTTGTATAATGCTTTCTATATTCTTGCAACATCTAGGAAAATTTTTGTTTGTTTGTTTTAGACTACATACTGTACTTCAAATACTGCTCGTTCTCCATTAGACTCAAATTTCAGCCACCCATCCTCTCAAGCTTTGATGTTAGTGACAGCTTTTACAGTTCTCTTGTCTTTAGTGTAGTTTCAGCTTTTTCCTCATAGTTGATTAGGCCTTCCTTTCATCTTTACATGTATCTGTATTCTATTTGGCTGTATAATGTAAAAGGGAGAGCAGATTTGGGTCATTTTCCCATTTAAGAAAAAAAGTGAAGAGACCTGGGCATATAGGAGAGAGCATCATATTTACAGTGCTAGAATATTCAATGATCTAGAAAGACAGCAATACCTATTAAAACACAGGCTATGTCCTATGTGTTCTTAAAGCAAACAATTTTGCAAAATATAAAGATGGATTGGTTGATTATATGGATAATCAAAATTCATGAGACAACTTCTAAGTAGGTTCTGTGAGAGGTCAGTCATATGTAATCCTTGGTCACTGGTACCTTTAGAGGTACGTTTTGAAATCAGGAAACAGAAAACATCAGATTTACCAATGTAATACTTTCAAGTACCTGCTTACATGACTATTAAAGAGGAAGCCGTGGAGTGGACAGGCTGTTGAATTGCTCCAGAACAGCAGTGCAGTGTGGCAGTTTGCACATACAGCTAGAGCACCTAGGCCTAGCTGAGAGAAACTATGCAAGTCAAGTCTTTTGGAGCTATTTTGGCTGCCTGCAGACTTGGATAAGTAATAATTCAAGTTAAAGCTTATGCAAGTATTAACTGTTTAAAAAGAAATAGAAACACTTACATGAAATTTCCAAATAATTTAGTTTTGGCCAGGTAAAGCTTATCTGCGTCTTTTCTCTGAGCAAGGATTATGGGAGTTGAGCAATAAAAAGCCCCATAGTAGTAACTTGGATTGACTAAACCCAGATTGACTTTAAACTCTATTTTGCAGGCATTATTCACAGTGATCTGAAACCAGCGAACTTTCTGATAGTTGATGGAATGTTAAAACTGATTGACTTTGGCATTGCAAACCAAATGCAGCCAGATGTGACAAGCATCATTAAAGATTCTCAGGTGAAATACTTCTGGAAAAATCAATGTACACCTTACAGAAAAGTGCAGCAGTACTTCCTGATTATGTCAATTAATGTAGTAACTTCAATGAATACTGAAATTTTATGCTGAAGGGTTTATTATGTATAAATATGAACATATATGAATTTCAACATAATAACAATGGCCTTCAGCCTTAAGAGAAACAAATTAAGATGCTTTTCTGTGCTTTGAGATAAATCTAACTTTTTATCAATTAAGTGAATTCTTCACTTAAAGGAGTATTTTTACTTTTTTTTATGGCTAGGTTGGCACAATGAACTATATGCCACCTGAAGCAATAAAAGATATGTCTTCCTATGGAGAAAATGGGAAATCTCGATCAAAGGTAACATGATCTTTCTCCTATTCCCTTCGTATTAAGGAGAAAATAATTCGTGCCTGTATCTTAAGGCTTAGTTTTCTCAGAATCTTTCACTGAAACTAGAACACAAGGAAATCTATTGTGCCACGGTGATGGTGAACAGAGATTGAAGGCTAAGTTTATTCCTCTCAACTACCTAAAAGCATTTTGCAGATGGTGTTTAGGAAAATGTAATTTTTGAATTCATGAGTAAAGTTGAAAGCAAAACAGATACATAGGCTTGGGTATTTGAAGAGCTGATAAGAACATAATGGTAATATCAACTGATGATAAACATAAAAATATTTTTAAATCTACTTTTATGGAGCAATATAAAGTAGTCTTCCACTATGTTATCAGTGTGAATAGCATCAAACAGCAATATAGAGTGAAACACATTCAGCCTTTCACATATCAGAGGTTTTACTGATGACTGACATTACAGAAGTCCCTTGAGCATCATAAGGGTCCATCATGCTTCACACTGCTGACAAGTCCTTTGTGATGAAATCACTGTAGGGTCGAGCTTTCAGGGGGTGTTTATGGGAAGATCTTCCATGGAGTTGAGTGAGAGAATCATTCCTCAGTCACTTCTTGGTTGCCTATTGTGCTGCCTATGCCCTTTTCTCAGCTTTGTTCTGCCAAAAATTGGTGGAGCTCTTATGGTATCGCCAACTGCTACACCACTACGTTTTAACATTCTGTGTAAATAATCCTGGTTTAGAAATCTTTCTGTAAAGCAAAACTTAGTTGTAGAACTTCTTGTAACTTCACCAAGTCAACAGAATGTGAATGATGAGGAAAGTACTGAAAGAAAGCCATTGCATATTGGCAGTCAAACTTAAGGCCTACATAGTTTTGTGGAAAGGTACAAAAAAAAAAAAAAAGACACTAAACAAAAACACACACACACAAAAAACCCCAAGACCAACCAAAACAAACAAAAAAACCCACCCCAAACAAAAAAACAAACAAAACCAAACAAAAAAAACCCCAACCAAAAAGAAAACACCCATAAAAAAACACCCATAAAAAGAACCCCACCAAAATAATCCATGTTCATATGTACATGCATATACACACTCAAACTGTGACTTCAATGGTTGACTGGAAGTATTGCTTTACATTGAAACAACCTTGTTTTTCTAAATACAATGTTTTATAGGTGTATTTCTTTTGTTGGGGATTATACTTTTTACCTTTTCTTACATTTTTCCAAATTGCTTGCAGAGTGCAGACTTGTTCTAGAGCTCAGCTCTTTGTGCTTCTTACCCCACCTCCCTCTTCTCCTTCACTTCCCCAGCCTTACGTGCTTTTTTTGAAAGTGCTTCAGCTTCAACAGGAGAAGTGGAAAGTCCTTTTGTAAGGAACAGCTCAGGTGTGGTGGTTGAAATCTGGATCTGAATCATTTAAACCCAGAGGAACTGAACTATGGCTTCCCACTTTAGGGATATAGCTGATGTCTCACTGGTTTCTAGATTGAATTAACTTAGTATGCTTTCATTTTCATAAATCCAAAATTAGTATCCTGTTCAACTTAAGGACTACCTTACACTTTAGTTGTTGAAGTGAGTTGATTTTCAAAGATAATTAATAAAAATAGCTTTCTTACGGAATATTAGTGAATGAAGCCAATAGCTTAATAGATAGTGATATGCTGTCTTGGTGATATTGTGTGATAGTTAACTAAGATCTGTTAACAGGATATCTATTCTACATTGAGTAAGTGAAATGGCTGTACAATTATATGATAAATTGATTGAAGGGTCAGTTCCTGAAGTAATTGTCAGTGGTGATTTGTTTTTTTGTTTTTAAATTTAGATAAGTCCCAAAAGCGATGTGTGGTCACTGGGATGCATTTTGTACTGTATGACATATGGAAGGACTCCATTTCAACATATAACAAATCCAATTAATAAACTACATGCTATTGTTGATTCTAGTTATGAAATAGAATTTCCAGATATTGCTGAGAAGGATCTTCAAGATGTGCTAAAGGTAACTATCCCTTAATCTTAACTTTAATTTGAATAATATCTATTTATTTAAAACATATTTTCTTAAACTGAATGAGTTGTGCTTGAGAAACTCTTTTCATAAATAAATGCTTATTGCTACTTGTAGTAACAGGCCTTACTTTAAAGATGACTTGATGCTACGGCTACTTTGCATTGCTGTAGTAAAAGTGTATTTTCAGCTCAGTAGCAAATAAACAAGAAATAAACAGTTTGGCTTAACTTCTTTGGGTGAACAACCCAAAGTAAATACAGTAGCTTTTCTACTCAGTCTTCTTCCCTCAACCTGCATATCTGCCTGCTTTTGCAACTGGCCTGTGCTTTTACTCGAGCCCTAATTGTGTTGATCTGCAGGTAACAAAGTGAAATCTGGAAGCACTTACACAGTCGTATTTTCAAATCTCAGTGTCATTTAGTCATTCAGAATAAAAGGGTATTGTAGGTTCTGGTCTTCATCTCTTCTGATATTGCTTGAGTAAAACAGGATACCAAACTACTCTGAAGATAATTGCTAACGAAGGCAATTGGGTTAATCTGTTACTGTATTGTGAGTTGAGTCTGAGTATATAGTTTGGCAGTTAGAAGTTCTGACATGCACCTACAGGTTCTTTTAAAGATCCCTGCTGTTAATTCTTAGAAAAATTCTTGGCTTATAAGCAAAGCATTCTTCCTCTCTTTCCCCTTGCAGCGCTGTTTAGTAAGAAATCCTAAACAAAGAATATCTGTTTCGGAGTTGCTGGTGCATCCCTACGTTCAAATTCAAAGTAATTGTCAAACAGGTAACTTTATCTTTAAAATACATTTTTATTAAATAGCATTTATAGTTGAAAAAAAATGAAATGCTTTAGTACTTTCCACCTGCTGGCATAACAAGCTGGTTTTTTTAGTGCCTCTGTATGCTTCAGAAAATGTCAGTATTTTAATTCTCAAACCTTTTAAAGTGCACTGCTAATTTATACATAATTGTGCAACTTTAGTATAATTATAAATTAATTGCAGGTGTTCCAAATGCAAAAGGAACAACAGAGGAAATGAAACGTATCCTTGGCCAGCTTGTGGGCTTGAATTCTCCCAACTCTATTTCTAGAGCTGCTAGGGTAAGTAAATGTTCTTTGCTATTTTATGTGGTAGTAGTACATGTTCAGGTTGACGGTGATCTTGATTTTAGCCTTCTCTTTCATTCCCAGTACATCTGTATTGTCACTTTCTCATCCCCCACTGCCCCATCATCTCCTCTCTAAAACAGTCCTTGCTATGCTGCTTTGCTTTTAAGCTGCCCCCCAAAAATACAGTAGCTCTTCAGATTTAAGAGCTATCATTGTGGAGAAATTACATAAATCAATCTGTCAAGTGTGCAAGCTCTTGGACTGCAACTGTTCTTACTTTCTGGAAGTTGCTGAACTGTTAATGCATCACTGTGTAAATTAGTATGTTGAAGTATAGGTCAGCATATGTGTTTTATGCACTACATTGCATTAGAACTGGTGTAACTAAGCTGTCTTAAATATATTTTCTTATCTGAGTGAGAAATTTTAGCAGGGGTTTGGAATATTTCTGTATATGATGACTTATTTCAAGTGGTAATGTAAAGATATAATTTGAATCCATGTGTGGTACAACTGTATTCACCTGAACATGTGTGGCTTTATTCATTTTCAGACTTTATATGAACAGTGCAACAGCGGTAAAAGTCTTGATGTATCAGCATTTGCAAAACTTGGGAGTCAAAAATCTTGGACGGCAAAATGATGTACTACTGTTTGGGATGCAAGAGAGATGTCTGGTCTGTTCAAAAAATATTTTGTGCTGCTAGCTTTTAAAAGGACACTCAGCTTAAAGTTCACATTTTTAAATGTTCTTTGTGTCTTCTGATAATGCTTGCAGATCATTAAAAAGAATTTAACTGAATGCTTTTTCCTGTGAGCGGTTTCAGTCTTTGCATGCCTCTTGTATTGAATAATGAAAACTTCTAGTTGGTGATTACAGTCTTTGTAAATAACAAAGCATTACAGTGTTTGGAGTACAGAAATATTTGTATGAGGATCTTCAAGCTCTTTTATCTCCCTGAAGCTAAACAAAAAAAAAGTTTCTAAAATGCCAACTTGTGTACATGAAAAACATGCAAAAAACCTATTGAAATATCTCCTATGAGATGAACACAGTATTATGTGGTTCCATCCATTGCTGACAAATACTTCATGTCCAGTTTTGATCATCACTAAGGAAATAAACACTTGGCTTATATAAGTGATCAGTTACAATACTGGTAGATACTTATAAATGTCACCCAGTTTTTGAGCTGTTCTTGTGGTTAAGTGACATGGTGGAAGCATCAGTACTGTTCTGAAGTTATATGAATAAAATGGCTTTCGTTCTATTAAAAATGCTACTATAAATACAATATGCTTTTCAAATTTCAAAATAAAAATCTATCGTGATTCATGATGGTCAGAAATCACTAAATTGGATTTATAAAAGCATTCATACTAAGCACTCTTCAGAATTCACTTAACGTAGCAGGATTTTTTATTTTATGTGATTGATCAGGTTCTGAGTTCTATGTTTCTGGTGCAAGTGTATGAACTTTAAAGAATTGAAATATGTTAAAATAATATTTTATAGTGTGTGTGTGTTGGGGGGGATATTGCCTTCCGTTTCATGACAGCTGCTATGCTGCCTGTGGATACAATCTAAAAAACATGGATTTTGCCAGGTCTATCTTGATCAAGCATTTTGAATTAATCTGTTTTGCCTTTCCTTTGTAATAGCCCTGTATATATAAACAGCTCAACTTTATTATTGAAGTGACTTTCCTTTTTCATCTGCATGACTTAAGAGTATGACCTACTCCTTGATCAGTGATGGAAAAAGAAGTTCAGCACTGCGGAAGCTTTCCTTGACAATTTCTGCATGTTAGATTATGCAGCTCATGTTTTCTGAGCCTCTGAAGAGCATTGAAATATTTTAAAGTCTTTGTGATAGCTTTTGTGTTTAAATTTGGATAACTTGTATTGGGAAAAGATGTCATAAAGGTCTACACTGAGGGAGGTTTGTCTTTAAATATATGCTTATAATTAAATATTCCCTTTCCCCCTTCTGAGTATTTTTTTTCCTTCAGATTGCCTGGATTCACAGGATTGAGAAGTTTCTCTTTCTCCTGAAATACTTAAAGGGTCAAAGATCTGAATGGCATGGTGCTACTGATGATCTGCTGTTAACCTGAACCTGTAACAGTGCTGTCAAATCTCCATAAAGCCTCTGAGGAAGTAGATGGCCATGTTTTACTACCTGACAGAAGTATGATTATGCACCTAAGCAATGAAGTGCAAATCAAGTGACTGGAAATTCTTTCTAACCCTGTGGTGGAGGTGCATGTCCATAGTACTTTGACCTGCCAGGTGGTACACAGGTGACATTAGGACATTAGATCAGCTGTCTGAGAGGAAAAGCTGTCATTCTTGCTACTTAAAGGCTTATTTAAGCCATTACATCTTGCTGCCTTGGGAAGGTGTGGCTGGAGTACAGAGAATTCTTAGAAATTACTTTGAGCATCATAAAATATTGAGCAGTTGTGTTTGTTCTAAGGATGTGGATATTGTTTCTGAGAACTTTCATTTTGATCCTATGAAAGGCGAATTCTCACTGCCTTTGCCATGTGTATTAGTAGGGCTGAGATACCTTTATCTTCTCTTTGTCTAGGTAAGCTTATCTTACAGGAGTAAGCATATTGTACTGCATGCACTACTCTGCTGTCCCTTAGTGGTTATGGGGGATCACTCTTTACTGACAACTTCAGTTAGAAGAAAATGTGTTACCTTTTATCCCTGAAAGATGCAGCAATTTCTGCAGTGATCCAGATGCAGAGTGGCAGCTATACTTTGCATGATTCTTCAGCTTGCAACATAATCTTTTTCCATGCTTGCACAACAAGCAGTGGTAGCTTTATTGGTATCACTCTTAGCACTATTGTAATTGCTTGATCTGAAGTTAATAGCAAAGAAAAGAGGTAGTGAGTTGTAAATGCCCATCTCAGCAGCAATAATGGAGGAAAGACTTTACGTCAGTGTTGTTCTTGCCATCTTTCCTGCCATTGTTTATCTTTTTTGATGACTTTGTAGGCCTGTAAGAACTGCAGAATGAGAATATCACACAGTCTGATCTCAAATGATACATGTAACTCAGAAGTATTGTATTTTTTTCCCAAAACATGAGTAGCTTTAAACTTAAATGAGGTTTTAAGAGCCTGCTAATATAATAAAAATACCTCTTGATAGGTGGGAAACTTTGTTCCTAATTCTTTCCATATTCAAAACAACAAAACAGTTCTTCAAATAATTATTTTTTTAAAAAGTCTTTATTGAGGAATAGTATTTCTGTAATTTTATTGGGCCTTTGCATAATGTCTGTTTCAAAACTCTAAGCCCTCCCCACCCTTATTTGCCAGTTAGGACTCTCCTGCTGTGAGAGCGCAAGTGCTTGTAAAAGAACAATAATTATTCTGGGGTCTGGTGTTCCTGTGTCCATTCAACATCTGCCCTCCTTTGTTCCAGGTCAGCAGTAATTCTCTGGATTAGACAGGGAGAGCTACTCCTGATAGCAGCCCTCCTGCCCTCCAGCCTGGTTTGACTGAACACACTCTCACCCCAGTGATGGGGCATGCACGGGAGCAGCGCACCTCCCTTGTAGGGGCAAACTTGGAATGATAAACTTAACTTTTGTTGATCTAATGGTTATTACATGAAGCAGATCAGGGGTGGATCCCATATTTGTAGCGGGGGAAAGAAGTTAGACTTATTCTGTGTAATGGACCTTTTGTTTGTGGTTGGGGTTTTTTTTGGTGTGTGTGTTTTGTGGGTTTTTTGTTGATTGTTTTTTCCTGATGTGTTTTGGTTCTTTAATCCTAGTTTAGTACTCCTGTGGCAGTTCAGTGATTTTTTTTTTTTTTTTTAAAGCATAGTGAGTGCATGTGCTATTCCACTTGCCTGTTACATAAATGTTAAAGTTATAAAGCTTGAAGATCCTGAAGAAAAAGTGTTTAGTGTTCTGCACCTTTAATATTCTAGACACTTTGGGAGACTACAGTGTGTGAACTGAAATGCTGTCTCTGGCTTCCTCTGGAGAGGAGGAAAAGTAGTATCAGTCTCTTCAGAGGAAAACTTGTGAAGAAAAACTGTGGAAACATATTTTTACAAAGAGTTGTTATTGAAATGTCTCCCAACTACTTGGATTACAGACCTTGAAATATTTCTGCATAAATGTTATGATTGCTAACTTTCACTGTTTTGCTCCTCTGGTTAGCATTGAATTTGCAGAGAAGCAGCGTTGCCTGCCTTTTCTGTTTCCATTGTAGTGCATGTTGTTTATCAATCCTTTCTCATTCTGGGACTGCTAAAGAACCCATAGGAATTATAAGTGGTATGAGAGGGAGCTTATGAAAGAGGACTTAGGCTGATGAGAGCCAGAGGGTTGTTATCAGTCATCCCTTTTATTTTAAAAAATTTACATTGCAAATGGGCAATTGGTTGATCCTCTTTTCCTGCCTCAGAGATGTGCTACAAGACATCTACTTACCTTGGCAACTGCCACTCATTGGCCCTCAGTCTATTCCTATTGGTTTCTTGCTTTACCGACAACCATCTCCCTTTTCAGATGCTGATGGGATCTTAAAAATGCAGGTAAAGTACAGAATTCGGTTGACAATACAACACAGACATTGAGGTGCTGGAGCAAGTCCAGAGAAGGGGAATGAAGCTGGTGAGGGTTGTGGAGAACAAGTCTTATGAAGAGTGGCTGAGGGAACTTGGATTGTTTAGTTTGGAGAAGTGGCGGATGAGGGGACACTTTATAACTCTCTGCAGCTACCTGAAAGGAGGCTGTAGCTAGGTGGGTGTTGGTCTCTTCTCCCAAGTAATAAGTGATAGGACAAGAGGAGATGGCTTAAGTTGCACCAGGGGAAGTTTAGGTGGGATATTAGAAAAATTTTTATGCTGAAAGAGTGTTAAGGCATTGGAATAGGCTGCCCAGGAAGGTGGTGGAGTCACCGTTCCTGGAGATGTTAAAGAATTGCGTAGATGTGATATTTAAGGACGTAATTTAGTGGTCATGATAATGTTAGGTAGATGGTTGGACTTGATGATTTTAGGGGTCTTTTCCAACCTTCATGATTCTATAAATAGCTACCCATGAGTAGCTTTAAAGGACAGAAAATACCAGTCTTAAATGTTGGACAACAGAGGTTGCTGTCTGAAGCTTTCTCAAGAAAAAAGCAAACTGGACACCCACAGATCCATGGGCCCCAGTGGGATCCACCCATAAGTGCTGAGGGAGCTGGATGATACTGTTTTGAAGTTATGCTACACTTTTGAAAGACCATGGAGAGCAGGAGAGGAGCCTGAGGACTGGAGAGAAGCCAGTGTCACCCTAGTCTTCAAAAAAGGCAAGAAGGACCTAGAAAAATAGCAGGTCAGCCAGCCTCATCTCCATTCCTGGAAAGGTGATGGAACAGCTCATTCTAGAGATAATCTCTAAGAACATGGATGAAAAGAAGGTTAGCAGCAGTAGTCAGAATGGATTCACCAAGGGAAAATCATGCTTAGCTAATCTGCTAGCCTTCTATTATGGTGTGACTGTCTGGGTAGATGAGGGGAGAGCAGTGGTTGCTGTCTACTTTCATTTTAGCAAAGCTTTTGATACTGTCTCCCATAACATCATTGTGGGAAAGCTGAGGAAGTGTGGGTTAGAAGAGCAGAGAGTGAGATGGGTTGAGAGCTGGCTGAATGACAGAGTTCAGAGGGCTGTGATCAGGGATGCAGAGTCTAGTTGGAGAACTCTTGCTACTAATGTTATTCCTCAGGGGTCAGTACTGGGTCCAGTCTTGTTCAACATGTTCATCTGTGACCCGGAAGAAGGGACCAATGTGAGTGTACCCTCAGCAAGTTTCCCAATGATACTACACTGGGAAGAGTGGCTGATAACACCAGAAGGATGCACTAACATTCAGTGGGATTTGGACAGGCTGGAATGTTGGGTGGAGAGGAATCAAGTTCAACAGGGGCCAAGCATAGGGACCTGCACCAAGGGAGGAACAGCCACATGTAGCAGTACAGATTAGGGGTTGACCAACTCCTCTGTGGAGAAGGACCTGGGAGCCTTGGTGTGTAACAAGCTAATCATGAGCCAGAAATGTGCCCTTGTGGCCAAGAAGTCAAATGGTATTGTGGAAGTCATTAAGAAGAATGTGACCAGCAGGTCAAGGGAGATTCTCCTCCCCCTCTACTCTGCCCTAGTGGGACTGTATCTGGAGTATTGTGTACAGTTCCGGGCTCTGAGAGACAGTGAAGTACTGGAAAGAGTCCACTGGAGAGCTACAAAGATGATTAGGGGACTGGAGCATCTCTCTTATGAGGTAAGGCTGAGAGACCTGGGGCTGTTTAGCCTGGAGAAGACAGAGGATCTTATCAGTGCTTGTATCTAAAGGGTAGGTGTCAAGAGGATTGGGCCAGTCTCTTTTCAGTGGTGCCCTGTGATAGGACAAGGGACAATGGGCACAAACTGGAACACGGGAAGTTCCATCTACACATAAGGGTAAACATCTTTCCTGTGAGGGTGATGGAGCAGTGGAACAGGCTGCCCAGAGAGGTATGAAGTCTCCTCCTCTGGAGGCATTCAGAAGCTGCCTGGATGCATTTCTGTGCAACCTGCCCTGGGTAAGCCTGCTTTGGTGAGATGGGATGGGGGGGGGTGGTGTTAGATTAGATGATCCTTTAGAGGTTCCTTCCAAACCCCTACCATTCTGTGAAGTCAGAGCACTTCAGTAATTCCCTCTACTAATTCTTGTTTGACAAATGGCTTTGGAAACTTAGTGGTCCAAAAAGCCTTTACTCATCAGCTAACACTAAGAAAAGGTTAAGTGCAGAAGGGTGACTTCCTTTTCTTTATGCATGGGTACAGCATTACTCAGCCTGAACAGCTGTATGTGTAGTTGGAATTTAAAACTAAATAGACTTTAAGATTTGAAAGCTCTGTTCTTACAGGTTGTCTTGGTACACCACCTAGAAAGAGTCCTGAACAAAGAGAAGAAAAGGAGGCTGTTCTCTTGTGTAACTCCCTGCTCTTGGGACATTTGTCCAAGGACTGAGACAAGTCTATCCCCATGGCCCTGGAGGAATCGGACTCCTGCTTCTCATCTGGCTTTGTTGAAGGCACTCTAAGCTTGTGTAGCTGGGCAGAAAATGGTTAAATCCCTGACAGCAGAGACTAGAGAGTAGGGTGTGATTTAATCTGAAGGTAAGTGGTCAAATTGTCGCTATATTGGTCCCTCCTATGGGTTTCTGTTCTTTATTTAAGCACCTGAAAGTGGTTTCATGCTAAACAGATAACTAATTCTGGGAGTGATAAGTATCAAATCAAAAATTCAGCAGCTCAGGTAAAGTTCTAGTCTACTCCTCAGGTCTAGTTTACTCCTGAGCTCTTCAGGAAGAATCCCAGGCTAATCCTTGCAGGTGTCAGTTATGGCAAGTAAGAAGTATAAGCTAGTAGTATAGAAGTGTTCCCTTCCTACTTGATGCATATATCACCTTCCAACTCAGTTATCTGTGCCCACCTGCCAAGAGTACAAAGCCTGTCTAAGCTTTCAGAGTGTGCCCTTGTTTGTTTGCTGCTCCACATAAATTAATTCAGAGAAATGTTGCAAGATAAAGGCTCTAAAGAATGAAGCAGGCAATGTAGTGTGATTACTTTTAGGATATAGATGTATACACCTGTACGGAAACAGGAGTCTTTGTACAGCCTGCCCATACACTTTCATGGGAGTTGCTGAAATGAAACCTGAGATAAAAATCTGACTCCTCACCTCAATTCCTCCCCTTGGCAAGTGGAATATCCACAGCTAAACAGTGATGCAATTCCAAGATGCCAGGTCTAATCAGATGAATTGCTAAAATCCAGGCAGCTTTTGCAATGAATGATGACTGATTTAATGAGGAATAGGGGTGCCACTGTTTTGAACCTTTAATAAACACAAGGAAGAGGTCAAGGACTAAATAGCATCAGCCCATCTTGACTCTACAGTATTGTAAAGGTCTCCAGCTTGTCTCTGTACCCACTTAATGTGCATGTTATGTGGCAAGTGCAAGTAAATTTTTAATACCTGCTTTTTACATGCTTTGTTTAGCCTGGTGGTCTCAAGTTTCTCCCCCTCTTTTACATAGATGTTAAATATACTTAATTGTACTATTAATTGTTTTTCAAGGAAATATGAATTAGATTCTTGGCATTGATACTTGCTTCCTGTGTGGTCTTGGATAGCATCATTTAGCTTGGAAAGGACCTGTAAAATCAAGACTGACAGTTATCCTTGACTTGGTGGTGTTAGGTTAAAATATTTCTGAGAGTCTTTGCTCTTTAACATTCCTTGCCTTGTCTGCATTTTGTCAGAAAGCTAGTTTGTACCATGAGACTGTACAGCACTTGTTGCATTCAGTGACTTTCTGGAGGATAGAGCTCTTGATGCTGCTGTTGTGTGGCTTCATACTTTGAAATATTCTTAACATACAGATGAACAGTTCTGGGCAGCAGAAGGCTGTGATGTTACCTCCAAGGTGGCTGAGAAGCTCTGGGCACCACAGCAGCTGCTGTACAGTGGAGCAGCTCTTGAGACAGTCATGAGGGAGCACTGACCAAAATCTGCCCTTCAGGCAGAGGAAAGCCTGCAGCCTGTGTTTCACTTTGCTGACGAATGTGCTGCTGTGCTGTAATGCAAAACAAAACCTCCGTGGCTGCCTCTGCTGCACATGACTTGGAAATATCAGTAGATATTTCCACTAGGCCTGGGCCCTTCAAGAAACTTAGCTGCTAGACAGGGTTTCCCAGTTCATGCTGGTTTGGCTAAAGTGCAGCCAGGTTCTCCTTTCCAACAAGTCTGTGATGCCTGTTGGCATGGGCAGTGGTGGCACTGTAGTATTTCAGTGAGTGTTACAGGTGAAAGTACCCACAGACAATAAGGTACCTCTGTCATGAGAAAAGCAGAAGTTTTGAGTCTCGAGCAGGACTTGGGTACCTGACTCAAAGATGAGTGTCTGTCTAAATCTCTTTCAGTCTAATCTCGAGACTTTGCAGGTCCAGCATTACAAAGTGTCATGGTTTATGGTCAGGGCAGATGCTCTCTGATAAGCCACTTCCTCCCCAAAGGGAGAAAAGGAATATGGGAGAAGGCTTATCAGTTAGGAAAGTAGAACACCTGTAATGAAAATAATAATAAAATGGAATATACACAAATATATACAAAATCAAGATCAAACCCACCACCACTTCCCCTCACTGATGTCAATTATGTCACCATATGTTGAGCGTGCACTGGGAAACTCGCAGATGGGGCCTGGCAGCACAGGAACTGGGTTCAGGGACACACAGATTGGGGTTGAAGGCAGAATGGACAGAGTCCTTCTCCTATGCCAGTTATTGAAGAAGAGTAAGAAGAGCCTGACCCTTGTATTCCCGCAGCTTTATACTAAATATGATGTATGTGGGCTGGAATACCTTGTTGGTCAGTTTAGGGTCACCTGTCCTGGATGGCCCTCCCCATGGGTGGGGCCTTTCACTTTCTGCACGCCCAACACAGTACACAAGATCCAGCAGTGGCCTTGGTCTGCACACCAATCCTTGGTACTAACTCTAAACATGGGGTGTTAACACTGCTAGAAGCAGACACTGCCTGTGAAAACAGGCTGCTAACTTCAGACAGCGCAGTTAGAACTTAGCTGGAAAATAAAATCACTGAACAGAATTCTTTTCTAACTCAAGACAGGCCTCAAAGGTGAAGATGTCACTGCCATTAGGAAATGTGCTGAGCAACACAAATATGAACAAAGAATTAGTTTTAGAGAGAGCAAAGGAAGATTCAAAGAAATCCTGGCTTTTGGCATGTTATTCACCTTGAGTTAGAGAATGCTCCTGTTGCTACTCTTGCTTCTCATCTTCTCTGGCAAGGGAAGACTGACAGAGGAGACAAATAAATTACCTATTATTGGCATTCAGAGCAGAGAAACTGAGAAGTTTTCATGTCAGAGCCTTTCTTTGTAAGAGATTAGTCCAAGGAATTATTTGAAATTGATTTATCAGTAACACTTTTTTTAGGGCAGTTGATAAAAATGAGCACTAACAGCTCTCCAGGCCCAGGCAGTATTGACTGAAGGAGTCTAAAGGAGTTTGCAATAGCCGTGCTAGACATTGTACTGTGCAATTTTTAAATTAGCCTTAGGAACCACAGAAATAAAGGGTAGTAAATGTGATACTGGTCAGCAAGAATGGTGGACTTCTAGATTAGACTGCCAAGTATGACTTCCAGAATAAATTCAAGTAAATACTAGTACATGCATAACACAAGGGGCTTTTGGAGTGGTATTTGGGGAAGGTTCTTCTGCATTATGCATTGTTCTCTGAAAATAGCTGCCTCAACTTTGTAGTGAAGGAGCCAATTAGAATATTAATTATTGGGAAAGGAAGAGAACAAAAAAATAGTGATGTGCTGATATATAAATGCTTGTGTTTAATGCTGTCTGCAGTCCTTGAAAAGGATCTAGTAAAAGTAGAGAATAGGGAGAGAAGACAGAATCAGTGAAGGTGTCCAAAGAGATTGAACAACTTCCATACAAGACTACAAACTCTGACTCACTTAGGAAACTGTATCACTCTTGGCAGCGTGCTAGAGAGGAGAAATCAGCATTGCATAGGGCTAGGAGCTGATGAAATGATCATATGGATGAAAGGAAGATGCTGGAGTTTAGGATGCAAAATGTAATTACATTTAAAATGAGACTAGTGGGGGGATATTGTAGAAGCCAAAGGTGGAAGTGTGTTCAAAAAGATTAGATATACTCAAGGAGGTTAGGATGATCTTTGGCACTGAATATAAACACAGTGGATGTAATCTCTGGCTTGGGAATTCCCTTTAAACCTCTGATCCCAAGTCGCTGGGATGTTTTGCCAGAGATGGAATCACTTACCTTGCTGAAAGGTTTCACATTGCAAAAGGTTATCAGACCACACTGTTTCTTGCTCTAGCCCACTGTGACAACTAGTTTCCTTAATTGGAGCCCTATGGTTGTGTTTCTTTGGGTACTAGATACTTGATTTCAATCTCCATACCTGTCAACAGGAGAATTTTCCCAAGCAGCATTCAAATCTATTTTATTTAGATACATCAGTGTCAACTAAGAAGCAACCATGTTTTAGCAGGCATTTTGTGTATATCTTGACCATATCTATGCAACAGCATCTGGCGTCCCACCTTCACCTTCTACCTGAGCCAGTGCCTCAAGTAGTCATGCAGGTTTTGTAACTTCACTGTATGTTTTGTGCTGAGATCATATGCCATACCTCAGAAGGGCACCTGGAAGCCAGGATCATGGCAAAGACTTTTGCCTGAATGCAAAGTTATAGGAAAGTGAGTAGCAAAGTCAACTTCTGTACTCTGTGGTAGGAGCAGGATTCAGGTCTGTTTGTTACAGGCTTGGTCTTACAGGGTCATCTTTAGGTCCTGCATACACACCGTAACTTACTCAACTCTGCTTGCATCCTCATACTGACATAGTTGGCACTAGGTCATATTTTGCACATTGCCTGCTGATAATGCCAGCAGCAATTCCTGCTGGCAGCCTAGGTTGGAGCAGGTGGCTATGTTCCAATACCTGCTCTGGCACACTGGTGGGGGTTTTACATAGGCAGGTCTATAACCAGTCCTGTGAAACTTGTTTAACTAGCCTTTCCTTTGCACAGTTCCTGTGTGCTCAGCCTTTCCACAGTGCCTTGCCTCACACTTAGCTATATGCATATTCTTATTCCCTGTTTTAGGGCAATAGCTGGAAGCTTTCCAGCAGTGGTTTCATGGAGAAATGCCAGTTCAAGGAGTTCACAGTGTTCTTTTCAAATTCTTCTAGGTTTCACTTTTGACAGGTGGCTGTTATGATTTGGGGTAACCTCTGACATAGTTCCTAGCGTAAGTCTTCCATGTCCTGAAGTTTAGGTCCATTCAGGACCTGGAGTAAGATTGCTGGAAAACAAGGAGGCCCACAGCATTTGCTGTTCACTTCATGGTCTGCTATATCAGAGCATTACATCTTGCCACTTCAGCCACTGGGCAAGGATGTTTTTGAGTTCAGGAAGGTTCTAGTTCATGGAAGACTAGTGAAAAATAAATTTCCCTGCAATCAGGAGTCCTGCTTTTGACTACGTATGGAAACCTATATGTTCTCAGAAGAGATGTGAATGAAGACTGGTTGTGTAATGAGTTAAGCCAAGAACATTGCTAATGCATGAGTTGTGCATCCAAAGCTAGTGCATCCAAGCACGTTTTCCATAACAGCTTATTCATCTTACCTGCTTACAGTAAACAGGAGTCATTACCAGTGAAGACTTGCTCATTATCTCTTAATTTTGCAATTATAATAATAACTTGAAGTCTATATTGAGATAAGGTACCACAGAGGTTAATTGATTTTTCATCTGAAGCATCTCTTAGAGCATCATAGCCTAATAATGAATTTCCTTTCACTAAGACCAACTATAAAAGAAAGATGAAGATAATAATGCAGGACTAAAGAAGTGATAGGACAAAGGGGCATTGGTTTTAAAGTAGAAGAGGGTAGGTTTAGACTAGATGTAAGGAAGACATTTTTTCAATGAGGGTGGTGAAACACTTAAACAAGTTGCACAGAGTGGTAGTAGAAGTCCCATCCCAGAAAACATTCAAGGTTAGGCTGGATGGGGCTCTGAGCAACCTGATCTACTTGAAGATGTCCCTACTCATGGCAGGGGGGTTAGACTAGATGACAGTTAAAGGTCTGTTCCAACCCAAGCTATTGTACAATTATATGAAGCATCCGCTTCCCTGGGCAACAAAACAATACTGTAGTTCCTGGTGTGAATGGATCCATTTAAAAAAACAAACAAAAAAAACCCCAGATGGCAAAACAGCTCAATCAGAAACAGGGAGATGCTGCATCTCCACTGTTCTGCCCTGTGAGCTGTCAAGAGCCTCTCTAGGAGAGTGAGAAACTGTCTGATGCCCTCCTGCTTTCTCCCAGCCTTCCTTCTGCTGAGTCGAGCTTTTCTGTAGAGCATTTTCCTGACCCACATAGTAGCCTGTCTTTGCCTTTTTGCACATCCTGGTTGGCCATCTTCAGAGAAAATGAACTCAAAATGAAACTCTTTCAGAAGTCTAACCAGATGTCTTTTATAGGGAAATATTAACACTACTTTGTCTTTTCACAGAGTATTTTTCAGAGTATGATCCTCAGGCTGCATTGTTTTTGTTGGCTTAAGCAGTTGTGGTTTAACTAATGAAAAACGACTAATATGGAGTGCTGGGGGGCGGGGGTGTGTGTGTGTGTGCAGTTGGTTGGTTGTTTTTTTTCCCCTTTCTCTCTTCTCCTCTTTTTCACCTCCGAACTGCTAAGTTCACAGAATGTCAGTGAAATGCTTTGGCTTTGGTTCTAGGTGATTGACATGCTCTTGGTATGATTGAGTTTCCTGCAATTTATTTTTACCCCTGTCCTTGGAGATAACCATCTGGACCTGAACTAGTGATCCTGAGGCAGAGGTAGGGATAGATTTCAGTAGAATGCAGTTTGGCATTAATGAAAATAGTAGCAATCATATTAAAGACTGAAGAAGCTACAAGAGCCTCTTTTCAGCTTACTGAAACTGGTCTTGCTTTGCCCCAAACTCCTCAGGCTTCTGATTTCTTACTGACTAGCAGGCTGACATCCAAATTCACATGATGAGCAAGACCAACATTAGTATTGTATGTTAGTATTGTATCTGTCTTAATGGTTGACTTTTTTCCCCATTTCAACTAGTAAGAAGCTGTTTTGCTAAAAGCTGTATGTGCAGATATATGCTAGACATCCTGACCTGATGTCAGGAGGAAAAAAAAAATCTTTAGTGGGTCTGATTTATCGTTACCTAAACCCAAGCTGTATTTTGTGTCACTTTCCATGTTATTATTGTTAATGTAATTTTCTTAAATCTACACATGCTTTTGAGATCAGGCTAATTAGCCTTGCTTAGATCAGCACCTTTTTGCCCTTTTTTTAACCTTGGTGGTAATCAAACATATTTTATTCACTTTAAAATCAGTCTACATCACCTGCAATTTCATAACACCAATCCTTTCAGAATCGTAACTGGTTTTTTTTTTTTTTAATTGTGTTTCTGCTGTAACTGCTACTTCCTGGTTGTCATTGCAGTAATGACTGTCTTTTTTAATGTACATTCTGACTCTACCAAAATCAGATCTGTGCCAGTGGCAGCTGGAGATGCACATTTGCTTCCTTTGGGGTTATTCAATTGTCCCAAATTGTTGCGATCAGACAAAGTAGTGCCGATGTGTGGGCTGGTTCTCTTCATACTGTTGTCAGGTACTGTCCTGGGATATGTTATCATCAGTGGTGATGTTCTAGAGAAATACATCGTTGTCCAGTCAATGTCAAATTGATACTGACATTGGTATAAGAGCTGGTGTGCCAGTGTCACCAGTCCCTTCTCTTCTTTGCATGGGCCTGTATTTTTTGCATAAAACTGACAGGTTTTCAAACCACCTCTTCATGTTCACGTCAAGCTAATATGAAATGCCTTTTAATCTTCTTAGATAACTGTATCTTTATATGTAAAAGAACTTTATTACTCAGAGTCTAGGTGTTCTTAAACAGGTTTTTACCTGTACTGACAGCTTTTTCGTATACCAGTAAGAGGTTGTTCACAATATTTTGTCTTCATAGCTCTACTTTTTTTTGTTGTTGTTTTTGTATGGCTTGTATTGCAGTAAAGCTTTGTAATTGTTGTCTGAGCTGTACAATGCTTTACAGACGTGCTGCTGGCTCTGGACTGTATTTTGACTCGCTTCTGATGGATCCTCAGGGAAAAATTTCTGCACTTACTGAATCTCTTCCAGGTTGGCATTTTATCTGCAAATTACATGTGTTGACTTCAAACACAGAGCATTTCAGTGATGTCTGAAAGGTGTGTTCCCTGAGGCCACTGATCAGAAATGTTGGTGTGTGTTTTTTCTTTTTTTTTTTTTTTTTTCTTTTTGTCCAGAGTCAGACTACACTGGTCTGGCAGACATTGTTCATTGGCAATGAACAGATCTAAAATTTGTTATGACTATACACTGTGACCAAAACTGCTGTTTCTGCTCAAACATGCTGGTTGCTGGTGTCTGTTAGTGCCTGGTCCACCTACTACCAGCCCCTTGAGCTGAACCATGTGCTGCTGGTGTTTTAAGAGTACAATGTCCATGCACTCCTTCAGTGCTGTAATCAGGTTCTTTAGCTCCTCCAAGAATTAAATCTTTACTAGGATTTGGATCAGTTGATGGATACATTTACATGACAATGCTCTAAAGCAGCTGATTTGGAGTCCTAAATTAGGTACCCATTTTAGTTTACTGTTTTAAGGAATTTTATATTTGTTTCTGCTCTGCTAGACAGATGTTTCTGATTGACTTTTATTGACCATGATTTCTCTATATACCTAGGAATGCTTCTTTTAATAAATACAGTTTGCTGCAGCTCTGGTCTTACATTGATGTTCTTTCCACAGCTGTTCAGAAGATTGTCATGCTTGACCAACCTGATTGCCTTCTATGATGAAATGACTGGATCTGAGGGAGAGCAAGGGATGATGTTTAGCTTGACTTTAGCAAGGCTTTTGACACTACCTCCCACAATACTTGTATCCAAGGTAGGATATGAAGGGCTAGTTGAATGAATGGGCAGCTAAATGATGGGTGAAGTGATGGTTGGATGACTGGGCTCAGAGGGCAGTGGCTAATGGATTGTACTTTACAGACCCCTGCAGTTCTTTACTTGTCGCTGGGGTGTGTCCTATTCAACACCTTCATCAGTGGCCTGGGAGGAGGTGATGCAATCATCAAATTTACAGATGATAAATGTCTGAGGGCAGGGTTGCTTTTCCTGGGTAGGCTGGAGGAATGGATTAACAGGAACCTCATAAAATTCAGCAAGAACAATGCCAAGCCCTGCCCTGGGGAGGAAGAGCCTGGGCAGCAGAACCCACTGGGACTGCCTAGCTGGGGAGCAGCCCATCAGAAAAGTCCATTGTAGGCAGTGAGCTGAGTGAGCATGTGTGTGAATGTGAATCAGCACTTATGTTGCTCTTCTAACAGACCTCTGCCCATGGAATGCTTAGCTGAGGCAAATTAGCTAAGCATAACTGTTAAGTTTTACGTCACCCACCATGGTTAAAGTCACATCTAGTAGTAGCATGACTTGCCCTGTGAGTTCTGAGCAGTAAGTTTAGCCAGGCTCATTGTACAGCCTTAAAAATGATGGATCTTTTAAAATTACATGAATTGAGTTTCAGAGTCTTTTTATTTCCACTCCAGCTTCTCAGGATCTTCCTTGTGTTCTTTAAAGGTGTCTCTTAGAGCCTGCGCTGCCCCTATCTCTTTCTGATATGACATAGACCATGGCATATTTGTAACATAAATGTGGGAATGAGGAAGCCATAAAAGGGGCCTGTGTCTTTTTTGATGCACTGTTAATCAAGAAGTCCGATTCACTGCTGATTACCTTTAGGATAATATCTTTATTACTGCTTTCTGTCTGTCTTTTGCTGTGACAATGACGTTACTGTGAAGAACAGTGATTCTGGCATCTATTTGCAGTTAAATGTTCTAGTATCTCTTGATGACTGGCAGCACACCAGGCTCAGGACTTGTGCTAGTTTCACAGATCTGCTTCATGCCATGCCCAGATTGCACCTTCACCCTTACTATATTGACACAGACCTCCCAGAGAGGCATCTTGCCCTTTGCCTTGGTGGCTGTATCTAGTCTGGTAGGCAGAGCAGACCCGGGCCCCTTTCTTGTTCCTGAGGTCCACTGTGTGGCTCACATCCATACACCTGAACTTGCTTCTGTCCCAGATTACGGTCACCTCACCCAAACTACCTCTCCTGAGCTCTGGCCCTTGAATTTTCTGGGAAGGGAGCAATTTGCTCTGGCAAAACTTCTTGGGGGGGGGGGGGGGTGAGAGTAGTTTGCCACCAGGGAAGCAGGAGGCAAACCAGAGTATTTCACAGGGAGGTGACTGGATGGCACGTTGGCCAGGGTTAGGCAACTTGGCTTCAACCACTGATTTTCAGAAGGTGGTAAACAGTACTGCACCTGGGAAGGGAATCAAGACCAATGACATTTGGTCTGGTAGGAACAAAAGCACCTTAATTTTCTGCTTATTCCTTAGAAACAGCAGGAAAGTAATTCTGCAACCAAGGTGCCTTTTTTTTTTTAATGAAATGTTTTCTTGAAAAAGAAATTTCTCAACTAAAAAACTTTTGGTCTGTCATTCTTTTAATGCTGAAGCACATTTATTCCTCTGGCATTGCAAAGGGTTCTTAGGGTGGGCACACTCTGTTTGTTGCCTGGGGTTGCAAGCTAGAGAGCACAGACCCCATTCACCAGGAGCACAAGGAGTTCAGCTCGTTTCAGAGTGTTTTGCATCCACTTGAGGGCACCACAGTATTGCAGATAGCAGAGTTTTTGCTAACTGTGTGGTGGACTGTACCCTGCATTTTAAAGGAATCTTTTAGAAAAAAAAAAAAAAAACCAAAAACAAACAAACCTCCAAACAATTACTTTATTTAAATCCACCACCATCTTGTAAGAATGCCTATTTGTGATTTGTTTCATCTTCCCTCTGGGCATCTTGCCCTCACGCACATGACCCTCTATGGCAGTACACGTAAATCAACCCTTTAAGTAACTTCAAACACAAAGGTAGGCTTTGTGGGTGAACAGACTCAAAAGGAGAGGAAAATAAGGAGTAATTTAGCTCTGAGCTCTTGTGAGATATAACCTTTGCTTGTAGAGCCTGGGTGGTGACAACTCATTTATTTGAGGAGGTCCTGAAAGCTGAAGGCAGCTGATGTACCCAGCATCACATTTGGGCCAGGCATGCAGCCCCTCACAGCACTACTCCAGCAGGCAAAGCCTCCTCCACTGAGGTGGAGGCTTCTTCCTTCCTTTCTACGTCTCATGCCTACTCCCCCCCCAACCTTCCTCTCCCTTCAAGCACTGCTTTAACCTCAGCCTCAGACATTTCCAGCCTCAACCAGGCTGCTGCAGTCACATCTTTCATTACCCTCTACAACATCCTCTGTAGGCAGGGGCAAGTCGAGATCTGAGTGGAGATGCATTCTCTCAGCAGAGTCCCTTAAACAATGTCACCTTCATGTGGCTGAGCAGGTCCATCCAGTATTGCACAGCTTCCAAAAGCAACAGAGGCTGAGCAAGCCCCAGGACCCAGGGGGCCTTGAGTTGCCCTGTGTCCACTCAGAGATGTGGTGTCTTGGCTTTGTTGCTCAGAGGAGGATGAAGATGATGGTGGCTCATTGGTGTGTACTTGCTGGTTTTGTGGGGGGGTTCTGAATTTTGGCTGAGGGTTGACTGAGAGCCTGACTAAAGGAGAAAAGGGTGGTTGGCTCCTGCTAGGGAAAACTGCTAACCATCCAGGAGTACTGCAGAGGGCTGCCTGGGGAAACTTCCTAAGGGGTACTTTGAATTTAGTTTTATTACCTCAGAAGAATAAAAAGGAGGAGGTGTGTACTTCTCTGGCAAGTGCTGTGAGCTTTGCAATTGTGCCCCAAACGTGTTTCTGTTCAGTTCAGACTTGTCAGCACAAGCTCTAAAATGCATAAAGCTTCAGCAGGACAAATCTGTCCTACAAAGTGAGAAAGGGCACAAATAGAATTAATCTGGGGCTCTGAAGGGCCCTGGTTGGCAAAGAACCAGGTGAAGAACCGGGGAAAAATGTTTTTTGAGTCTCAAATCTACTGAGGGGTTGTGTGACAAACTGTGTGGCCTCTCTGAGCCTCAGTTTCACCAGCTGCATGATGAGCTTAATTATGCGCAAATTCAGTGGCCTAAAATGTAAGGGTGACATTGCTGTCTAGATTTGCTTTTGTTATTTATGGCCTTGTTGAGGACCTTATCTTTCTCAGTGACTCATTTTTTCCAGGGCTCTTCTGCAACAGATGAAATTTCACCTGGATAAAAGGCTTTAGGCAGGCTGGCATCGGTCTAAAGGGTGGGGAAAAATCAATGCCTCCTGTCACTGGGTCAGCTGCTTGCTTACCAAATATTTATCTCGAGATTGTAGCTTTGTTGAATGAGGCTGGTGATCATGAATGAGGCTGGGAGATTTGGGACCACCAGTCATTCTGGTGAGCTTGTGCCAGCCAGGGGTGAGGTGCAGTCTGTGCTCTCTACAGAGGCTGCAAATCAGACAGTGATCTTTATGAATCGTTGGGAGAAGGAGTATTGATAGAGAGAACTCTCTGGCTCTCCACAGCAAGAACCCAGTTGCATCCCCCTCGCAGAGCTCTTGCAGTGGGAGAGTTAGATGTCTGTATCTAATCCATCTGCATGTTTAGGGACTCAGAAGTGTACCTGGGTATGTCAAACAATGGAGTGACAGAAAAAGAAGCTTTGGAAATAGAGTGAAAGAGCAAAGCTTCATAATGCTCTATAAACAGGGAAGTATTTTCCTATCACTGCTGTTCTTGCTATTTGTATTACCATAAACAGCACCTGTTACATGTGATACACATACATGAGAGTATATCCCAGCAAGTAT
This sequence comes from Megaceryle maxima, assembly GCA_024605025.1. Taxonomy (NCBI): domain Eukaryota; kingdom Metazoa; phylum Chordata; class Aves; order Coraciiformes; family Cerylidae; genus Megaceryle; species Megaceryle maxima. The sequence continues at coordinate 32,776 of JANHGN010008260.1, forward strand.
CTTAGAAATAATGATACACTGTAATTTGGGTTAATCTGCCTTCTATTTTTACTTTCACATTTAGAAATGCTCTCGGGTTTTTGAGATAAACAAGCTATGATGCACCTGTAAGTTGCTAGAGCAAGTTGCTTCTTATATTGGTTTGTTTTGTGATGACTCCAAAGAAGGTCAAGATCCAGTTGTTTTACCTGCTCTACAACCACCCAGTGCCAAGCAAGCACACAAAACAGAAGGCAGGAAAGAAAGGGCTAGTAGGAAATGTTTGATTATAAAGGAAGTTAATGCACAATTTGATACATCTTCACATGCCATCATTTCTTTTAGCAATTTTGAATCATAGCATCAGCTGTGTGCAGCTGAGGCACATCTAAACCTAACCAATTGTGTGCTTTCTTATGGATGTCAGTGCTAGAAATGCTTTATTTGCAGCAAAAAAAATATTTTCTGTTACAAAACAGAATTAAAGGGGACCATAAAATCATCCCACATTCCTGGTTTTTATCATCTTTGAGATTAAAACTTTAATGGTGAACTCCTAGCTTAGACAATGAAATGTTACTTTCTTAATAATAACAATGAAGAACAACATCTTTTCCCAATAACTTTCTTTTATCTGCTTGCTTAATTTCCTTCCTCTGTTGTTCTCTTCTAAATGCCTCCATCTGTTGATATTTTGATGTTGGGATTTAATACATAACAGAATGCATAAAGACCTTGCTCTTAATCTCACCCTTATCCTTTTGAGCATCAAAGTGGTTGTGTGTGACTGTGTGGCATCTGAATCACTTTCATGGGTTTACTGTAAATGGCAGGGGTGCAATAAAACCAGAACGGGAGGACTTCAGTGCTACTGCACTAGTGAAGTCAGTCACTTTGATGACATCAATACTTGTGCACTTACTCCTTTGTCAGATTTTTCCCAGTGATATTTTTCAGAAGAAATTTTCATCTTCCAGAGACCTCTTCCTCTCCTGTTATTATGATTACTTAGTAGGGTGGGATTTTCTGTGTTGTACTATTTTTCTTTCTTTTGCTTTCTGAAATGTCATTTTGGGTCTAGCTAAGAGTTTTCTGATGTTATATTAGCAGCATGCTAATCCTCTGTGCACACTGAAACACAAATTCAAACAGAAGGTGTGGAAGGCCAGCTAATGAAACAGCTAAACCTCCCTTTGCTGTTACTTCAAACCACACAGCTTTCTGTGAACACACGAATGTAGGGGGGGGAAGTTCTTCCAAAAATAAGTATTTTTAGCTAATCCACATACCACTTTTAATATATTCTGTATTATTTTTTAAAAAACCTTTAGAAGATTTTAAAGTGATATCTTGTTTTGACATTTAAAATAAAAGAATCACCTTTTTCCACATTTCTTCTGACTTCATTTTTTTGCTTGAGATTGCAGGGGCTTAAAGGTGACAACATCACAGTAAACTCTACGTGTCATGTTGATAATTTCACCCACATTTTCTCTTCAGAAGCTAATTTTCACAGGTTTTACTACTGTGTATTCCACTCTTATATTTTACCTGAAAATGAATCTATTCTTTGCCATGGTTCATAGCTTACTAGTGAAATAATGTTAGCACCAGTGATGGCAAACAGAGTGAATGGGTCCTTCAGAATGCTACTTTGGTTACTGAACAGGTCCCAGACCCTGTCTCCCAGGCCCAACACAACTGCGTGGCAAATGAAATCACTGGTGGATGCCCTGGAGTGGGAAATGCTGCTGCTGCTGCCTGTGAGTGAGAGACGAAGGAGATGAGGAAGCTGCAACAGCATCTTCCTTCTCAGCCCCCCTCCTGCAGTTCTGACATATATAAAGATATGCAGGATCTTATTAGTCAGGTTAACATGCAACAAAAATGTTCACTGCCATGACTATTGCTGTGGGTCATATTTTGTTATGTCTGGAACAATGCAGTAAGAGCTGTTATCTATCTGTCTTTGTTCAAATTCCTGTGCTGGGCACAGTCATCATTTCCATGTCCAGCATAACCTGAAGTGTTGGAGGATTCCCTGCCCCAAAGGTCCTGGTAAGAGTCTCACTCAGGCTGGTAAGACCCTCCTCCTGCTGAATCAGAGACAAGTTTTTTGCCTACCCCTTAGACCAGTCCTTCTCCGTTGATGAACCAGCTCAAGGTTATTTTCTTCTCTCTGCAGATGACTCTTCTCCTGCTTTCCAAAGACTCTGTGGAGTCCCTTGGCCAGTTATGGGAATAGATGTGACCTGTCTGAGCAAAGACAAACCCACCAGCCCTGACCAAAGGAGCTTCATATCTCCACAACAGATGGTATCAAGTACTGGTTTGACTGGGGGTGTGACCAGAAGGATCTGAGCTATAAAGGGAAGCAGGTCTTGAAGGTATAAATACTTCAGTCCAACTGAGTTTGGATGTATCCCCCTACAGGGCTGCTGTGAAGTTCTTACCATCTTGTTGCAAGAATCAGGGAGGGTGGAAGGATTGTTGAGCAGTAACCTAAACACTCTGTAGACACATACTTCTCTTGGTCTTTTGTTTCTTTTTACCTATTCACACAAGCCTTGCAGCTCTACTGACCAACCTGGCTTCTCCAACACTCTCAGTTGCTTTCAGATGAATCTTGCCTTTCTGAACATGATTTCAATTACATGGCTGGACTCTAAGGCATCTGTTCCTTTCAGGATGGTAGTTCTAAGTATCAGACACTCTCTTGAGGACAATGCTCCCCATACATGTGTTTCCCAGGGTAGCTAAAGGAAAAAAATGTATGTTTCTGCTTAGTTTCAAAAGCCAGTCAGGGAGGTGACACTGCAGGGCATCTCTGAAAGAAAAATACCTTTTGGTAGGTGCTGCAAGCTAAGAGCAGTCACTGGCATATAGCAAAATAAAATCACTCTTGAATTGTCTGGGTCCCCAAGGAAAATGTTACACTAAGACTAAAGAACACACTTGATTTATTGCCCACTGTTTTATGTGTTTGAAATCAGTACATTGCATACATTTCAATTTCCATTGCTCTAATGAGCTGACAATTTCCTGAAACGCTTTAATGGAGTTTCCACTGACCTTAAAATAATAGTATTTTTCAAAAAGTGGTTCAGTGCAGACTTTTATGAGACAAATGGAGCCAGACTTCTCTTTCAAAAATATGATTTTTGCAAATGTGCTTGCTTCAAAAAATCTGAGCTGTTTTTCAGAGTGACAGGAGTAGTATAAATGCCAGAGTAAGCAACAGCAGTTGATCTTGCAACTCTGAAATCTCAGTAATGAATGAGCAAAGCATTAATTTACTGCATACAGAAATAGGTCCAGAAGATGATCTGAATGTCTTTCAAACTACCAGTGAATGGCATGGGATTGCTTGTGTCTTGTGGCCACCTTTGTGAGTAACTCACATGTTCATATAAATATTTACAAGTAACATTTATCCTGTCATAAGCTGCTCTTATTAAATGTGCTTAGGTTTATCTTTTTCTCCTTTTCATCCCTTCATTTTTTAACCTGTGTTATGTAAAAGTTTCAGGATATTCTACTCTCAGCATCCTGGTTCTTTCTATGCAGAGACACTGCAACTGTCTTACTCTGGGTTTGAGCACTTGAAATTAATTTTCTTAGCCTTAGTTTCCTAATCCTGTTTGCCCAAACCATACTGCTCTTTGGCAAGCTTCCACAGCCTTTCTTCTTCATTCCTACTGGACTCCATGGTTATCAGAAATCTGTCTTTTTCCACAAAATGACAATAGAGCCTCTCACATGGAGATAGAAGAATTTCCTTTACAATTTCCAACGTGTATATGACTCAACATCTTTTCTTTCTCCTCAGTTTTGTCAGACCAACCAATTTCTATAGGAACGATTGCCTAAAGGTTGGCAGAATCTTGCCCTTACTGGTCTTCAGTGGTGCCAGTTAGGTAAGTGTTTAACAGATTGAGGATCAGTTGTATATAATACCAGAGAGTCTCTAAAATCTCAAGTAATTCAAGCTCATGAAATTGAAGATGTGCTCAGATGTGGATGTACAGCTTTTTCAAGGATGTTTAAGCTCCAAAAGTGGACTGGGTTTTGTTATTCCTCTCAGTTCCAGAGATCCCTTGATATCTCAGTGCCTGGATGCTGTGGGTTTATGAACCACTCTGTCCCTGATCCTCTGGGAAACAGTAGGAAAATAGTAAGGAAATAGATCTGCAATAAGATCCTATCACAGCTGTGTCTGAAGTCTTCCCAGCCTTACTTCACATCAAGACAAGGCTGAACATATGCACCACATATCTAATGTGCCATCCAACCTTCACTTGTTAATCTGAGGTATTTATAGAGTGCTAATCACTAGATTAGGCATTTGCCTTCAATAATATAAGACAGACTTAAGCTTAATATGATAGTGGGCTTCATACTACATGAAAATGTTGATCGTCTCAACTACTTTTCTCAGCAGGGGAGGGGGCTGAAGGGAGGCAGCAGCTTTTCAGTGCTACTCTGGAGATGGCATTGCTAGTCAGACGCAATTTCCAACTTTGCTTTTTCAAAAATCTGCTCATTTCCTACCTTGCTTTCCAGCATTTTTCACTTGTTGAGCAATAATAAATGGTATATCTGCCTATATTTAAAACGACAGATGATGCCTGTTCCAGTGCTGATAAGGGTGTCTGTATGAACACTGTATCTTTGGTGGGGGAAGCTGTATTAAAATGGCACAATCTGGTACAAGGTCATTTCTGGTGTATTTTACAATAGCTTCACACCTTCTGCCCTAGGTATGCCCTTATAAAAGTTTGCTAATTTACCCTTATAAAAGTTCACCATTTTTTTTTTCTAGTATGAAGAGCAAATGACTGATGTTGAGAACCTTAAAACCTACTCCTGTTTCAAGACTCATGCCCCTTTCCATACCCTGCTTAGAACAGACCCTTACCTCTAACACAGGGAAGAAATGTCCCAGTAGCAGCACATCTGCTATGGCATGCACAGCTCTGCTGCAAATGCAAAGTGATGACTGCTCAGATTTTTAGATGAAGGCAGCTCTGACCCCATGCTACTGAGAGGCAAGATAAAGCTGTTCAAAAATAATTGACAGTTTACTTTTTGACTTGGGTGGGTTGGTTGGTTGGTTGGTTCATTTTAAACAACCATGAACAATCTTTTGGTTTTATTTATGCATTTGCATGCATGGAATTCCATTGTTGCTTTCAATTCTCAAGAAGCTGAAGAATTAAGAAATGTTCCTGTGTCACCCCATCTTCTGCCCGAGAAGCATCCCTGAGCTGATTATTTAATTTCTGTGCTAATATTTTAGTCTCAGATTTGGTGTTAGCTCCTGATGGCACAGGTTTGCATTCACATTTGCAATAGCTGAAGTATGGTCAGCCACCATAAAGTCTCTAACAAAATGTCCTCTGTCTAAAATGAAGAGGAAACTCTCCTTTCTGCAGCCAGTGACCAGGACCTGCCCAAATGTCACTTTAAAAGCTGCTCCAGTGTGTTTAGAAAGAAAAAAACAGCAGATTATTAATTAACTGTAGATGCCTAGGGTAGGATTTTAGGAAAGGGGCTTCTCAGAACTCCTACTTCATGTCAAGATAAGGGGCAGAAGTTAGAGGCATTTGCTTTTTCTCTAACTCAGCCACCAGAAGCAAGCTTAAAAAAATGTCTACTTTCAGGGACAGACAACATTGCACTGCAGGGCCTCGTGGGGCTGCTGCTGCTCTATTAGTTTGCAACTTCTATTGAAATGGCTGTCATCAAAAAGACATTGATTTTACCAGACCTAATCAAGCAAAATATTTTAAGCACATGCTTAACTTCAATCACTTAAAGTTCATTCACTGACCTTCAAGATAAATTAAACATGTTTAAAATAACAGGATTTATAATTTATGTACCCTTGCTTCAGCTATAAGGGCCAAATCCTAGTTTTCCAGTTCAAAATAAATAAATAAGACACTGCTTCAGAGCTTGTTTCAAAGCTGAGCAGGCTTTAGCTTGGGGATACTTCCCACTATCTGCCTGGCCAAAGTAGGCAGTCTGAATGGTAGCTCTCAGTTGCTTTAGCTGAGAAATAAGTATCTGTATTGCTCAAGAAAGTTACTGCATACTATGGGACAAGGAGAAGATGGAACCCTTCTAGAAAGATATTTGTTTTATTACTGGCTCCTTTTGTCATCATTAAAGCTGTTAGTGAAGTCAGATGTCCTCAAAAGTACCAGTGACATGGCATTCACCCAACTCCTCCCAGAAAACAAAATGTATAGAAGTCCTAGAGAAAATCCTGTTCTAAAGTCATACAGATCTTTATAGGCCAATTAAATGTTTGTATGGGGGAACAGAGAGATAAGAGATCACTGAATCAAGGAGTAGGTGCATGTATCAGACTGATGTGACAGGATGACCTCAAAAAGGCTGCTGTCATCTTCCTAGGAATGTGTTTCCCTCTTGTAGCCCTTATGAAATAACAGTGGAAGATTCTTTGCAGAAATGCATCTGCCTCCAGTCTCACCTTTTAGGAAAGTAGAACTTGCATCACTGCTTAGTAATAACTTAGTTACTATATATATTTTGCACCAATACATATAGTCCATCTTAACTCTACTATTTGTATATATAGACCATTCTACTACAAGGACAATGTCATATTTTCTGCCCCATAATTAAATTATGATAGACTTTTAAACAGCTCACAGCATGGAGTGAACTATTCTGAAGAGAAAAAAAAAAAATTCTGAAACTTCAAAGTTTCAGAATATAAATGTTTGCTCATGATACAAAATTATTCAGAGGAAGATTAGGGCTGACAAAAGAACTGCAGAAGCTCTTTATAAAAATCACCAGCTAGGTGTCAAATGATAATTCAGTTCATATGTCTACATGGTCAAAAGATGAAACACTCTTGACTCCAGTCCTGGCTAAGATGAGAGCCTCTGAACTGATGACTACCACTCAGGATTAAAACTTGGGGGCTGAGACAGTGGTAACAACAGCTCAGTGTTCAGGAGTCACTTCCAGTAAGGACAAACCAGAGAACTTCATTCTGTCCCTGCATAAATCTATGCTCTCCGAAGTACTAGATACCATGTCCTGTTCTGATATTTTTCCCACTTCCCCTAAAGAATATCTTAGAAAAGATATAGGGCTAAGAGAAAGGTTCCAAAAAGGGTCACAAGATGATCAAAAGCACGGTACCACTCTAAAGAAAGAACACTTTTGGAAGCTATAACTCTTTAGTTTGGACAATGGATGACTGTGGGAATCTTAACAAGATTTCTAAAATAAAGCAAGCTATAGAGAGGGTGAATAGGGATTTACTGATTTTTTTTTTTTTTTTTTTTTTTTCCCTTCCCCAATATGAGAACGCAAAGACACCAAAA
>JANHGN010008260.1:43560-56328 GCA_024605025.1 Megaceryle maxima
AGAGGGTGAATAGGGATTTACTGATTCTTTTTTTTTTTTTTTTTCCTCTTTTTTTCCTCTCCCCAATATGAGAGCGAGAAGGCACCAAATCCAGCAAGTGTCATGTTTGATCAAGTTTTGTCTCATGTACAGCATTCACAGAGATGTTTGATGTAGGCTGATGTGGATCTTCATGTGTTTTGGGAGCCAGACTACATGAGATCATAGGGTATAAATTAACTGAGAGTTATTAAATGCTAAAATCATGGTGGTTTGGGAAATCTCTAGGCTGCAAATGACTGAAAGCAAGAAAAGTACTTAGGAGAAAAGTGGTGTATATCTCATACTCTTCCTGAAGGACTCACATTTGGCTACTGCCAGGGTAAGGATGAGATGGCCACTTAAGCTCCTATATTATCTGACAAGTCTCTTCAGCCTTCCAAGTATTCTAATAGGCACATTAAGGCTATGGGCTAAGAGCCAAAAATGCTCCATGTCTTACAGTTTTGAACCCAGTAGGATACTTAAGAATGTGTATAAATGACTGGATATTTAATAGTAGAGAAATATCCCTCAGCTCCTGCTGACTTCATTATGCTGGCCCTGCTGTTGCACACTGGTCAGTAAGGGTAGAAGTCTGGGACCATCTCTGCCTAGCAGGCAGATTTTGCAAACCTGAGAGATCCAGGGATTTTAGGAAACAAGGTTGCATTGTGGGAGAATCACTTAAACAACAATGATGTAGAGCTGCATTAAATATCCATTAAGCATAACAGCAATACATGGGTGTGCAAAACAACATTACTCACAGGAGAGATAAAAAATGTCAGCCTTGCTCAGAGCAGGACAGTTCCCAGGAATGGTGTCATAGCTGAGTTCCTTGCATCCCTGCCACTTAATGTTCCCTAATGTTGACTGAAGAGTCCTGGCAATTCTATCATTCAGCTCTTGCTCTGCTACAAAAGTTCACACATACAACAGCATGGAATTGCCATTTTGGTCTCTTTGTGTATCAGTTTTATTTCCACAGCTTGTATGAAGACTATTTAGTTACACAGCAAGTCTGGGAGAGGTCTGCATGTTCTGTGTTTGAAATTCTGTGTGAAATGCAGGAGATAACACTGTCATGAGCTATAGCAGCTGACTTTCTCTCAAGTTTCTCTCAAACTGCCCAGGAAGTGAAATAATTCCTATGTATAGGATTTCCATCCCTGGGACTTTCACCTGTGAGCTCCTTGGCACAGGTGTCACATCCTATTAGCTACAGCATAAAGTACAAACGGTGTTAAGTGCTCAGTGAAAAGTAATGGTAGACATCCACAATGTCTTTAGGTGACTCCTTTTAAAAATAAAGAAAAGTGTCTCCTCAAGGGATGGCTACTACAGTACCATTCATAAGTATAAACATATTTCTGTGCACTCTGCTCATGCTCCATGAAGGTGGCCCTCATGCTTCACATCTGAGGGGTTGAAGCTTTCTGGAAGACAGATTAGAAACTTTGCCTTACTTTTATCGTGTGCCTTAGGAGGATCGGTGTGTCTTCATACAGCGGAGTTGGGCCCCTTCTTTTGTCCTGGGCATGGCCTAAAAAGGGGTGGTTTTAGATTTCAGCCCTTAGTTTATTAAAAAAAAATCCTCCTCAATCAGTCTTTGCCAGATTGCAATGAACTGGGCAGCTTGTCACTGGAAGCATCTTTAGCAGAAGTTGAGAAGATAAAGAATTCATTGTGGAAATTCTGGGACCTGGACATAAGTACAAAAGAACACATCTGTCTTAAAAGAATTATTCTTTTTAATTCCGATAAGTTCACCTGGAAATTACACAGATGATTATGGGCCTAGAAGGACATTTGGCATTTTCATTTGTGTATAGACAAATGTTAAGTTTTACTCTTTTCTATGAATGTAGCTAAATGTTGTCAAAAGGCTATATTCCACAATTTAATGATTTTCTGCCTGAAGTAATTTATTCAGGTTTCTTGGATGTGTGCAGTAGGTCACCCACTGTAAGCCAAAATAGCTCCTACTAGGCAATATTAAGTCATAAAGAATTAACCGTGTCACTTCAAACTGATTTCCAGTTCAAAGTGGAAAGTTCAGCAGCCTCATTGGTAGTACAGCAAAGAAGAGATGGTACATAGCTACGTGATAGGAGTATCAGCAGTATTTTAACAGATTTTCTCTGAAGCAAGAACACTGGAGAAGATAATATACATAATCTGATTTTCATCAGTGAGACAAATGGATACTGCACTGAGGTTACACAGCTTTTATTTATTAATCCTTTAGTATCTCTACATTCAACACTTGGGACAGCAGCCACAGAGCAAACTCAGACTAGCGATCGCATCCTCTCACTTCTGGTGCCAAGTTCAGCCTCTTTAGGAAGGCAGGTTGCCTAGGTCAGCACCATGGAGTGCATGAGTCATTAAAAGTCCACTAAAGTAAATGGAAAGACTTAGTGACTCCAGTCTGCTCTGGCTTAGATCCTTGACTCCTTCCCCAGCAATCACTGCTGTTGGCTGCACTGTCAGCAGTGTGCTGCTGTACTTGGGACTGCACCAGAAGGATACTTAAATGCTTCAGTTATTCCATAATACTTCTTGTGGTGAATGGTTTATAGGCTGCTTGAAGGCTGTAATGACTTTATATTTGTTTCCAATAGGATTCAGATTCTGATTCTTGAGATGTAATGTCATCCAGATGTTTGGTATTGTCTTGTGCATCCATGCCGCGGAATCAAACCAGCAGAGTTCGTTTCAGTTATTTTCTCAGTTATTCACAACAAAATCAGGTTGAAAGAAACCACCAGTTATTATCCAGGGTGATGATAAGAGGTGCTCCCTCAGTGGCAGCAGATTATACAGTTTAACTAGTAGGCATTTTTATTACCTCTACAAAGAAAATGTGATTTTTACTTAAGGAGAAAGCAGCAGAAGCAGTGTTACGGTCTGCATTCATGCTTTCTAACGCCTGCTGCTTCCCCAGGGTGCCATAGAAGAGGCCCAGAAGCCCTTCCTGCTGCCTGCAGGCACTGTCCAAAGTTTCAGAGGGACTTCCTAATTCTTAGATGGGATGACCCTATTCTCTGGAGGTGCTTTTCTCCACAGGATGCAGAAGGTGGCTGGGCAGTTAAACCTAGATTAACTCCAGATGAAACAAAGAATCATAGTCTAACCTGGGCTGAACCAGGTACTTGGGGCTTATACACAGCCCAAACCACCCTTTCTCTACCTCTTTTGCTGCAAACAAATCTGTACAGTTGTTGTTTCACAGTTATAATTTTTTATAGTTTTTGAACGCTTTCCACCAAACTCAGAAAATGTTTTCTACATACATGCAACACATTTTCAGCTGCTCTCTCAGTTTTGGCTTAATCTTTGGCCAGATTTTAATATTTTGCAGGCCTTGGTTCTAAAAGGATTTCAGGTAGACACTAGCAGCAACAATGCTAAACCTTCTCCTGGATCATAGAGTACTTCATGTGGGCTCCCAACCTGAATGTTTTGTTCCTGTTAGGAGCACCAAAACTGGGTGAAGCAAAGTGAGAGGACCAGAGCAGTCCAAAGCTGGGTTATGAGTTGGTGTTCAACAGAGCACCCAGAAATGCAGCTGTAGCAGCAGAGCTAGGCCAGTGCTTGGGCAAGAAACATGACAAACAGGTGTGGCAGAGCTTTGCTTGTGCCCTGAGTGATCTCTTGTGGCATAGAGTTTGTGCTTACTATCATTAAAAATCCCTTTGGGGACAGGGTGGTGGGCAGAATGGAGTTTAGGTCCTCCCACTAAAGCACAACCTGTGCAGTACTTCTGTGTAGGAGGCTCTGGCTGGATTACTGATTGTCCACATCTGGGCTAGCAAGAACCTGTGAAGGAGAAAGTGTAAGCCCAGCCCCTGAGGGGAAATAGACAGCATTGCATCAACTACATCCATATTCTCCAGAACTTACTGCCATCCCTGCTTTTCACAGGGGTGCTTTGGCTGGGTGGCTTCAGAGAGGTCAAAGTGTGCGTGAGTGAAGGGCCCAGCTGCAAGGCCTTCTCTAGGAAGTTAAAGGAAGGAGTGGGTAGGACTGTCCCACCATGCATGAAGAGCAGAGAGTGAGGTGAAACTGCCTTTGTTGCTTTTGACAATTGTCTGAAAAGCAATGGGAACTGAGCAGTGAAGAGATGGGAATTGTGAAAAAACAATGCTGCTATTGTATCAGTGACATATATCTATATTAATGGAGTTTTATATATATATAACTCCATCAAGGCTGTGAGAGGACTTCTGTTAAAAAAGACACTCTTAAGACATTTACAGTTCATCTAGAAACATGTGTTTGACTGAATAGTATTACAAGAGCAAGAAGTTTCTCATTATTTGTAAATTAAAACCAGTTTTTAATTACATATAAAAGAAGACCAAATGGGGAAATTAAGCAAATTTAATGGGATATAAGCAATTTAAATTGCAATTTAATCCTAAATATACAAACCCCTGACAACTTTCTTTCCATGAAAATTCTGACATTTGGAACCATCCTCACAGCTTGCAGCTGTTGGTAATCCTGAGCGAGAAGATGACTTTTCCAAACCCTTCACTTCTGGCTAGACTGGTTGCAGGCTTTGCTGATGCTTCTTCTCCTCCAGCAGTGACGTCTAGGGAGAATAAAGCTGCTGAAGACTGACAAAGGGCAGGCAACCACAGACTGAATTAAAAAAAACCCAGGCCTTCATTACAGGGCACTAGGTAAGAACCTCCCACACTTAAATGATCCTGTGTGAAACACTCTGTAGTCTAAGCTATTCAGATCCCATTCCAGGGACATATAGAGTCAGTCACTATAAAAGATGCTAAATGGGATTGGAATGTGTGTTGGGCGATAGATTAAAATTAGATGGGTGAGGCAGGAGAGGCAGAAGTCAAAACTTGGCGATTCGTGTTACCCCTGTCCAGACAGCAAAGAAAAATGGTGATATCCTCAGGTGGTGAGGACAGAAGACAACAGGTTGCTAAGAGCTACATGACAAGGCAACCCCACCAAAGGCAAAGGATCAACTTTCTTTGAATTGGAGGGCACAATGCCAGCAAGTTCCCATGGCACCTGGAAGACAATGATATATTCACTGACTACTCTTTTAGCCTGATGTGTGTCTTTGTAACCAGCTTCTGAGAAGAATGCTTAGTGCTCCATAGTGAAGATCATGGTCAACATCTGGGGTTTTGAAGATGGAGCTACCTTTTACCCTGAAGGTAAATCCTATGCTTCAAAGGGAACTCCTGGACCTCACCTCATTGTGCTCCGAATACAAGATTCAGTCTTTTAGCAGGCCTTTAAGAAAACACATCTTCTTTAGTACATATGCTATTAAAAAATTCAACAAACTTGAGCTAAAGCTCTATGTAATTGAACATTTCCTATCTCACAGAACTGATCACAGAGAGAGAATGAATGTTAACAATAATTTCTTGATGTCCTGTTCAAAGGGGCTGAAGTACTACTGTTTTCTTAAGGACAGAGTAAGAATCTGTATCTAATGTAATTAAGCTGCATATGTAGGTGGAGGCTGTGAAGGTACAAAAGTCAGGCAGGAACAGGAGAAGAAAGCGATGATGAGCAGAGATTAGGTGCAAAAGCAGGAGCTCTCTCCTCTCTCTGGAAGGAGGAAAGGCACAGCACAAGACAGCTTTTAGAAGTCAAGTGAAATAATGTGTTCAAATGGAGAAGCACAGATGGATATGAACAGAAGGCAAGGTGAAGATAAGGAAAGATTCTCCCCCCCCTGCAAAAAAAACCCAACCCAACCCAAAAAAACAACGCAAAAACCAAACCAACCAAACCAAAAAAACCCAAAACAAAACAATGAGGACATAGTTTGTCATCACTTCCTTTACCTTCTGGAATTGAAAACAGAAACACTTCCTCTGACTGAAATCCATCAGCAAAGTATGTGTATCCATCCCCCTCTAGTGCCGAGGAGATGACAGTATTGCCACCACCTAGAATGTGAGTTTAGCTATTGGAGACCTGCCAAATACAGTACTTAGTGTTCCTGATGACCCAGGCAGAGCTTTCTTACAGAGACACCTCTCCTTTCCCTGTTGCTGACTTTTTCAAAATACTGGATGGCAATTTTTTATTAGAAGAAATCTATGTTTGGAAAATAAAGAATGAAAATGTAAAGTCAATTTGCTTATGAAACCTTCCTCCAGCCACCTTCTGAATATTATCAGTTCTTTCAGTGTCCTCATTACAAATTCCTGTGGCTTCACCTCATGTGGGCTTCCCTTCTGTGGGGCAAAGTATGGCCTGTGCTGTAGGAATCTGTAATAACTGTGCAGTGAGGGAGGCTGCTGTCTGCTAAGGCTCAGCTGTTTTCATTGCAGCACCAACATTGCAGAATCTGGATTAAAAAGGGTCTGTAGTGACAGAAACAATGTTTTTACAGTTAAACTTAGAGACTGCGGGGCAACCACATAAACTCAAGTGGCATTATTCCAGGCACTCCAGAGTGGTATGTGTCCCAGAATGAAGCCTCTATTAAAAGTGTTAACTGGAATACAAGTTTTTTGTTTTTCATCACAGCAAACATGGGGCCAGGAGAAGTATGGTTTGCAGAAGTCAGTAGGTACTCACAGCTGCAGTCCAGGTTGCAACAAACTGCATCTCACACTGACAAAATGATGTATAGTGCTGTAAGCACTGAAAAATCAGTCTGTGCACACACAAAGTACAGGGAAGAGTTCAATGGCTCCCACCTTGATGCTTTCATTCCTACTTTGTAAAAAGAAGCCATAGTAATATTGCCTCTTTTTGTGACACATCTTTGAAGACCAGTGTTTGTAAAGAGCTAACAAATGCTGTATCAGTGCACCTCAGGAAATCCCACTGAAAATCAGTAATTCTGTGTTCTCTGCTATGTTCGGAAGCACACAGGAACATAATGCAGAGGCCTACACATTACAGGGAAAGGATAAAAAGAGGAGATACTGAAGATTAAGATTTAGTAAGCAAAAATAACATGCCATTTGCTATGGTGGGATCCACCTTGCGTGGCAAGTGAGTCACTTGTACTCTCTCTAGAGCACAGCAAGATGAGCACGCTCCAAGGGAGGCATGCCTCCCTTCTTTCAGACACCTACCTTAGGTTTGGATGAATCACATTATGAAGTGCTTTACCTCTGCCTATCGATACAGCTAAGGAGCCTACCTACCTCAGCATTTGAGATTAATTGCATAATTTTCAGATGGTGTGAGATTACTCCCGCCTCTACAACATACACAGAGTGGTCTGGATCTGGTTTGCACATGTAATATTAACTTTGATGTCTTCTAATGTTAGCATGCTTGGCTTTGCAGTCCTGATCTTCTTTAAACAGTAGGTTTTAGACTTATGCTACCAGCTAAGCATGTATTTCTAATAAACAACAGACATCTGATATAGGCTTGAAAATGAAGATAATTCACTGTTTTTATTCACTACCCAGCAAGGACTAAGACGACACACTATTCTCTGAGAAAATACTAATCTATTTTGTCTAAGTAATACCAGATTTCAAAGTCACATGGGACAACGCACACATAGCATCATAGAAATCACAGAATCATAGAATGTTAGGGGTTGGAAGGGACCTCTAGAGATCATCTAGTCCAACCCCCCTGCCAGAGCAGGATCACCTAGGGCAGGTCACACAGGAGTGTCCTTATATATCTGTGTCCTTATCCATATCAATATTACTACGGTATTTTTTTTCCCCCGTGGAATGCCTTTATCACCCCTTTTGTAGAAACTAAGGTATTTCATTTAAAAAAAAAAACAACAAAAAAATTACTTTTGCTAGAAAGCACTTGCAAGTCACAAACTTGAGTCTTAGATATAATTTTGTTTGCAGCTAAGCCAACTATTTTAGGGTACAGATATGTGGAAAATGTGGTGCTGCACTTTATATTAACATAGTAATATAGATATATATACCACTTTTTTTTTTTTTTCCATCACAGGTTCACTGGTAAAAGCAGCCTAACTCAGGGAAGAAAATCTGGAGAGAAGTTTCTATAATAAATGTATAGCCAAAGAAGTTCCAATTCTTTTAACGAAAAAAAAAAAAAAAGGATCATGCTGACACCAGTGTCACTAATTGTACAGAAATCCTAAATCTTTTCCAGTGGGCCAGGAGAGGGGAGGGTGAGTCAGTAGTTCAATTTTGCTTAGGCTTGTTATTGACTATTGTCCTAGGTGAGGTTGCGATTTTGAAAGTATAAGTTGTCATTCTTCCTGTGCGATCTCCCTCTCTCTCTCTGCCTGGGGGGGTAATCAGAAATGTTGCAAGATGAAGCACTCCACATCTTGTCTAAGATAAGATGTTCTTCATCAAAGGAAGACATGGCCACAGCTATCTGCTGGCACTGTAATCTCAGGAGCCAACAATTCAAAGCTTCAAGTAGCATGGGAATGGTCCCATTTCAGTCACAGTGGAAACAGTGCAAGCCACTCACTCACATAAGCATAGATGTTTACTAGGAGGGCAACATGGAAATTTAGTGTGGTTGAGACAGCAGTCAGGATGGCAGGAGATGACTTTGCAGAATAAAGGTCTTGCTTATGTAGATGACCATGCAGTGAAGAGTCTAACAATCTTTCCCTGATAGGACCTTATTAGCAATTAAAAATCTATCATACACTATAATATACAAATGTTTGCATCCAAATACACAAATACCAGTCAGTGCATTGGAATGTAACTTGAAGCAGTAGATGGCTGTGATCACGGCAGCATGAGCAGGGGGTTGTACATTTGTTGAGGAACAATGAAATTTCTGGGAGCATGTGTGAAATATGACGACAGACAAGAAAGGGATGTTCTAACCAGGAAGAACAGTGGCATCATCTCCACTGTGCTGTGTTGTCTAGGAATTCATCACAACCAGGAGGGCAATCAAAAGGTGTAAATTATTGTTACTGATGACATGTCGTAGACAGTGTTGGTGAATCAGATTTCCAGCCTGCCACCAAACATCACTGTCATACAGAAGTGGCCAGAGAGATGTTGCATACAGCTCCTGTGCATGCCCCTGTAGTACCCTGGATTAGTAGATGTTCCTACTATGTTTCTTATGGGATCTTGAGTTCCCTCAACCCTGCTACACATCAGCTTGTACCATCCCTACAACCCTAACTGAAGTTAGTTTTCACACTCCTCTGAGGCACTGAACATGTGGGCCCTGCACAGCCCTCTGAGGGTGTACAGAAAGGTGTGGACTCCCTCGCCCACACTGCAAGTTAGGCAAAAGCAAGCCAGTTCAGATCTGAAAGTCATGTATTTGCACAGATTTAACAACTTAGGCACAGCCCTGGGCCGCTCCAGCTACACAGATTCCAGAGGTGGGTGGCATTCAGTTGGCTTGGAAAGTGAGTGAAGCAAATATGTGTCTGTCTGCACCTGTCCTGGTCAATATATATGAGTCAATGGCATCATTATTAGGAAAATAAAATTAGGGCAAGGACTAGGACGGTCCTCCTACAACATCCAATCTGGTCTCTCTCATCATGGATATGAATCTTGTATATGATTACATGCCCAAATTTATCAGGCTCCACATGAAGATAATCTAGGATGTGTTTGCATGCTCTATTCTTAATGTGACAGCTCCCAGAGCCTCCTGATCTGATGGTTAGGAACTTTTCTAATTCCAATTCTAGATTATTAAGTGCCGTCTTTCTTCTACCAATATTGTCATTTATAGACAAACAGTTGATGTCCTGCCATCCCTACTCTGATAGTTTTCAACTTCTGGTCCATATCTCATTCGCCTGTTTTTGACAGATGTGCTAACATTATGTTCACTTGCTCTGCTTGAGTCAGAGGATGAATGTCTCTGGAACAGAGGTGAATCTCTGATTTGCTCCCATCTGTGCTCTACTTCACCTGGAGGTCATTTTGTTTCCTGTTCCATGTCATAGTCTCATGTATAGCCTCATTGCTATGACTTAGGCTCCACCTCTTAGCTATCTCAGTCATATCTTCCTCTCCTCTGTTGCATCCAGCTTCCCTAATTTCCTCTATTGCCATTTCATCATCTGCCTGCTTTTTCATATCCCTTTCCATTACTGTAAATTAAATTTCTGAACTTACTCTTCTCTACCAGTTAGCCTTTCTATTTTGTTTTGTTTTCCAAATACATCTTTCTTCCTCTCTTACCCTTTAGGTTCTTTTCCTAGATCCCAACCTTAAAGAAAGGATGAAAATCCCCAGACATCCTCCTACAAACCGCTACACAAACCACTCTCACTGTTGTTTGTTTTGGGCAGGTAGAGCATTGCTTGCAAAAGCAGTTTTTCCTTGGGTCTTGTCTGTAACAGTCTTTCACAAGAAGCTGAATGTGCGCAGTCGTAGGCAGTAGCTTTGACAGTACCTATGAAACCATCAGTAGGTCTTATACCACCACCTGGCACATTTGAAGGAAAACAGCCGTAGGCATTTATCTGCTGCAATGTAAATCATCCCAGTATCTTGCAGACCTGAACAAAACCACTCCTGTTTTCTATCTCAACTAATTTCTTGTTATCATCTTCTCAGCATGCTAAGAAAATCATACTAAGAAAGCATACTTTCTTTCCACTAATTTATTTATAGGCAACATGAGAAGTCTAGCAGAGAGACAGAACAGGTTGGTATAGAACATGAGTCTTCACAGAGTCATCGTATGCCTCGGAAATACTTTGTCCTGTTGCTTTCCTGACTTTTTTAACTTCTTCAGCTAATCTGCTTCTACTGTCGTGCCTGAGATCCCCCTTTCAAAGGAAACTCATTCATTAATTTGAGTTCAGACTGAGAGTTTTCTTCTTATCTTACAGTGAAACATTATCCCTTCTTTGCATTCTGAAACATGTCTTAGTTTACTGGAAGCTCCTCAAAAGAAAGTACTGTAAAGTAAAAATTTACAGTTTACTACCTAGCCAGATGAAGAAAACCAAAACCAAACTGTTTGATGCGCTCCATAAAAGGAGCTGAGGTAAAATTGCAGTAAGAATGAATGTGGGAATTTTTGTGGTGGTGGTTTTTGTTTTTTTTTGTTTGTTTGTTTGTTTGTTTGTTTGTTTTGTTTTTTTTTGTTTTGTTTTGTTTTTCATTTAAATGCTGAAGCAGATAATTTATCGTGTTCTTCATCTTTATTACATCCACCTCAGAAAGCAGATGGACAATACAAAATCCTGCAAAGGGGGCTGAACTTTGTCCTCTTGGACACAGCTTAGCAGGCACCAAAACAGTGTTTGTGACCATTCTTGCAAACACCTATAACTTCTAAGGAGGATCAGTGAGGGTGAAACTTATTTTGGTCCTTGCATTCTCAAAAAATGACAATAACTCAGAATGTGTTTATCCTCTTCTGTTGCACATTTTCACATCTGATTGTAAAACAATGAAAAGATCAAAGGTACAAATGGAAATCTTCTGGATTTGGGCCCAGCTAAGTAGCTCTTGACACTTCTGATACAACTGTGAAGAACATAATACAGAAAACAGCCTGATAACAGATAAAGTCTTCCCTAGCTTCAGGCATATAGTAACCCACATGTAAATGACCTTTCCTTTCTGGAGATTCAAATATTTCACACTACTTAGCCATGGGTTTAAAAACATATGGCACAATAAGTGATCAGCTTGATCTTTACGATTGCTCCTCCCTCCCTTTTCCACAAAGATAAATAAATCACCTCTGCCTCAGACCCAGTCAGCAGCATTAACCAGTGTACTGTCAGGCTCCAAGCTAGTGAGAGGGTAGCAGCATCATTAGTGTTTACAAGCAGAGATCGCTTCATGTGAAATCCAGCATCACAGCATTCTGCAGACTCCAGGAACAAATTAAAATGTGTACACCGCTTGCATTGAGCACTGCATTGCATGACACCTGCCTGTTCCCAGTAGCCTGTCCCTCAGAGGGCCTGGACAGCCCTATTGAACACAATCTCCTCAGAGAAACACATTTGCTTAGTGACTCCTGTTTTCATCCAGTCTTTCAAAGACAGCGATTTTGACTATTGAGCATCTTACAATGCAACAGAAAAAGTATCACTTTGTTTTCATGCAGGGTCCAAGTTCAGTTTCCTGACATGCTGCAGCTCTTCTCCTATGATCTCCAGGCCTTTGATGGATCTATCCTGGGATAACCATAATCTACAGTTACAAGGTAGAAATAGGGTAGGGTGATGTACAGATTGACTGCAAGACTAATCCATTTGGAGTATCAAGACTTCTGTCAGATGCTAAGGCTGGCAGCATGCTGGAATCTATTATTTATAAACAAAACAAGTGGCTGTTGAAGATGACCCACATTTTTTTTGCTGACAGCCATGGTGGCCATGGGGCTGTGATGTGCACAGGCAGTAAGTATTTCTATTTGGAAGGAATCTGATTTTCTGCAATCCCAGTTAAGAGAATCTGTTACTACCACACATTTTTTTTCTGTGAATAATCAATCCCAGTCTCTCTACTGTCACTCAGTCATGTCAAAACTGCACTGAGCTGAATTTCTCTGTGTATCAGGCTCGTCAATAGCAAATCAACAAAACGTCCCTCCTGTGCTTTTCCTCATTTCAAGTGTTAGCTGAACAAATGGGTACAGCAAACTGCAAGTTTGCTGACGACACAAAACTGGGAGGAGTGGCTGACACACCAGAAGGCTGTGCTCCCATTCAGCAATACCTGGAAAGGCTGGAGAGTTGGGTGGGTAGAAATGTAATAAAATATAGCAAGGGCAAGTGCAGAGTCTTGCAGCTGGGAAAGAACAACCCCAGGTACCAGT
>JANHGN010008261.1:0-28352 GCA_024605025.1 Megaceryle maxima
TAGCCAGACCTAGCATGGGGTTGTCCAATCCCTCAAAAGCCACCATATTCCTTGTTCCACAAGGAATTCCGCTACACCAAAGGTTGGAATTTAGCTGGGTCAGGTGCAGTCCTGCTTGGAAGGAGAGAAATAATATTCTCTCTGCATTCTTCTGTAGCTTCATGTGTTCATGCTAGGTATGACCAGCTAGTGCAGGAATTCCTACTCCCTTGGTGTTTCTGAGAAGGGGAGGGAGGAGACAGCAAAACAATTTAAGCTGAAAATTAGGCTGTTGCTTCTGAAATAAGGGGGTGGCTGGTGGCTTCCTTTCCTACATAAGAATTAATTGACTTAGAAGGATCTCATGAAGTGTGGTGCTATATAGATGTATTCATGAGGTATTGCAGCTTGCTTGCCACCTGAGTGCACAGCCTGGCCCACAGTGATAAATGCTAAAACCTGTGAAAGGCAAAACCTGACACTGTGAGAGCATGGGACAGTGAGGATAATGTGGACTCAGCAGAGGGCTTGTAACCCTTACTGAAGATGAGGATTGACTTGGGGCACAGGTAGTAAAAGTACAGACCTTGACACCTCTGGCTGTTTTCCTAAGTTCTGTTGGTTGGTGACCAAGTTTAGTCTTCTGTCCAGTGTCTTACGTGAAATTTTGGCATTTAGTCTCCATCCAGACCAGTCTCTGTCCAGGCACAAAAATCATTACCATGAGTGTCCTTGTTGGCAATCACAGCAGGGAGGCTAAAGGCTTTATCATGGAATAACAGCATGGCTGAAGTTCGAAGGCACCTCTGGAGATCATCTGGTCCAATGCCCCTGTTCAGGGCCACCTAGGACCTCTTATCTAGGACCACATCCAGATGGCTTTTGAATATCTCCAAGGACAGAGATTCCACAACCTTGCTGGGAAACCTTTGCCAGTGCTCAGACACCCTTACAGTAAAAAAAATGTTAATGTTCAGATGGAGTCTCCTGCACTTCAGCTTGTGCCCACTACCTCCCGTTCTGTGACCAGGCACAACTGAAAAGAGCCTGTCTCCATTCTCTTTGCACCCCACCTTCAGGTGTTTGTAGACATTGATAAGATCTCACCTGAGCCTTCTCTTCTTCAGGCTGAGTAGTCCCAGGTCTCTCATCTCTTCCTCATAGGTGAGATACTCCAGTGCCTTGATCTACTTCATGGTGTGCCCTTCATTGTACACTGTTCAGTAAGTCTGTGTCTCTCTTATAAGCCCAGAACTAGACACAGAACTCCAGGTATGGCCTCACCAGTGCTGAGCAGAGGTGAAGGATCACCTTCTTTAACCTGCTGACAACACTCCTCCTAATGTAGACCAGGATATCAGGATACATGACTGTGAAGATTTGTTCTGACCTCTTACACACAACACTGATCTCTTCTGAACTGGAATGCTGGCAGTCTTGCATATCCAAAGCCTGGACTGCCATTGTCTGTTATACAGACAAGATATAAACACAAACATCAGTTTTTAGGCTTGTCAGCCCGATGTCTGTTCAGATCTATGCTCTTTTTCCTCCTTTTCAATAGGAAGGCAGAACCTTGGCAATGACAGTTCACACAAACTCGGTATCTTCACCCCCACTGGGTCTGCACACATGAAACAGCAGGAATGGTGCCAAAAATAAATCTGGCACAGCAGATAAAACCAGCTGCTATTGTCCAAATGGTATTAGAGTAATTCTCATTCCTGCTATAATACCCCCTAGTCTAAGGCACTTACATATTTAAACCCTGGTGTTCTTACCATAGAATGCAACAGCCCAATGTAGAAAAAAATACAAAGGGATTTTCTGTGTTTCTTTTGTTTTATTTTGGTGGATATTTAATTAAATAGATTGAATGAGCTGTACATATCTAATCTGGAAAGATGACACAGAAGTAATTTTTTTTTTCTGGAATACTTCTTATGGTAGCACTGGCACATACTG
Organism: Megaceryle maxima; assembly: GCA_024605025.1. Classification (NCBI taxonomy): domain Eukaryota; kingdom Metazoa; phylum Chordata; class Aves; order Coraciiformes; family Cerylidae; genus Megaceryle; species Megaceryle maxima. The sequence continues at coordinate 1,945 of JANHGN010008261.1, forward strand.
CCATTTGGTTTCCTTCTGTAATGTCTTTCTGTTTTATCTGTTCTTCTTGGTAAAAGAATCTTTCACACCTACATACAAAGCATGCTGACTCAGCTAACACAGCGCCCAAAAATCATGGAGTTCTGCAAATTAATGCAAGTGTGAAATGACCTCAGCCTGGTCTGTAGCTCACACCTTGAACAGAAGCCATGCCTGACAATTTTTTCTCTCATAGTGTAGCCCATGGTAAATTAAACACCAGCAAAGCCTTGCTGATTAATTTAAATTGGCTATATTTTCCTGTGAAACCGAAGCTTTCATCCAGTCTATGACCAAGCAGATATGGAACATAATTTATAAAGGATGCTAGACCTGATGTTTAAAAAAAGAAAAAAAAAACCACATTGCTTGTCCTTATTGGCTATTCAACACAGGATAGATATAGTATAAATTTACCTTATCTGGGAAACTCCCATTTGCCCCAGTGTGTGTAATCCCCAGGGTGTGAGAATACAGAAATTACAACTTTTCTTCAAATCTTTTTCTTCCTATGATAGCTTGTTCATGTAGTTGAAAACCAAAGCAAACTAAGCCCTTAGACTAGGTAAAACTTTAATATGACTGTATTAAGCATCACAATGATAAATATGGCTTACCAGGGAACATCCATTTACCCACTTCTGCCATGGCATCCTTGAACATCAGGTAGTTGTTTTCTTCACTTTTCAGCATCACTCAAACATTTTTTGTTGTACCAGTGCCTGTAATCAATCTGTCATTCAAAACATTGCAATCACATTCTACAGATTATGTACCTAATACAAATGCACTAAAACTCAGCACATGCATTTTAAATAATCAATTGATATTTAATTAACACACAATTACTGCCCTAATACTGAATCTAATCCTCTTAAAGTGTGACCATAATTCCCACTAGAGTGGTAATGTCCTAAGAGTGAAAGAAATACCCTGTGATCGTTAGAAGAGTATTGTAATTTAGAGTTTTTGTCAAGAGATTAAGCAGTTCCAGAATCTATTACACATGAAAAAATGCACTTTAGAACAGAAAAGAATTATGATTCCTCCTTCCTATCCTTTAAAATAGATTTTAGTGCTATATGTTGGTTTTAATAAACACATTATCTCAACATTCTTTCCAACTAATGTACATAAAACTTCTGTATAGTACATTTTATCAAATAAGACACAGAAAACTGCTTAGGGAAAATGATGCAAACTCAATTTCTGCCAAGTCCTATTATGAAAATATAGCACAATTATTAGTTATAATGACCAAAAAAAAAATATTTTCAGGAGACATTTACTTTAATTTTGCAGAGAGAAATGGCTTGGAGAGTCCTAATAAAAATAAATTCAAGGAACAGTCCCTGTTTTCTATTTGACAGAAGTCAAACCCTTATAATTGGTTATTTCATGAATAAAATAATGAACTATAATACAAATGGTCTAATTTTTAACTTTGTCAAGCCTCAGTCAGAATGCACAGAAAAAGAGAACAGATTTAAGATCAGAATAATGGTTGTTCTGTGTTCAAGAAAGATTTAACCAATCCCAGAATTTTGAGTCCAGCAGGTCTGTCGATTAAGTGCATGCATTCAGCTCAACACATGGTGGCACTTCCTGGGATAGCATCCAGCTTCTTCGAGGGTGGGGTTTCCCCACTGGGAATGTATGTCCTTCATATTTAGCAGGTTTTTCACTAACTTTCCACCCCCCCCAATAATTTTCTGATTTGTCAATGCCTTTATAAATCTAGCACTTCAAATCTCCTGAGACAAAGATTGCAATGATCTAATTACAGTGCAAAAAAAGTATGTGCATTTATTTAGTCACCACCCAATCATAGCATGGAATTAAACTCTAGTCTTTCTGCTTTGTTAGATTGGTTATGGGTTTATATACTTTTAGTATCTGCACTTTTAATAGCATTATTTCAGTGAGGGGCTAAACACCAGTTCTAAAAACTGATTAATTCAAATGCAAAGATTTTGTATTGTGTTTGTATTGAGTAGGATATACATATTTTATACAAGTTTTGTAGTGCTTCACAAAGCCAGGGAAATTCCATGTTGCTGCTGCTGTTCCACAACTCTCCTACAGAGAAAACCTCTTCTGATTCAGAATCACATGGTTTTGTGCTAGCACATCTACTAGAAAAAAAAAAAAAAAAAAAAAAAAAAAAGAGAGAGAGAGAGAGCGTCTAGATAGGTGTCACACTCAGAGGCAGAACCTGACATACATAAATCAATAGTTTCTACTACCAGAGTCAGGGTTTCATTTTATGTGCTTGGTTTTTTGTGCAAAATGTTATATAAAGATGTCTGTGCCAGTGTTTGCACAATAGCTCTGTGTGCCTCCAGCTGGCAGACAAACATTTCCTCTATTGAATTACTGTGTTTCTCATATATGTTGTTTCTCATGCATATGTCTGTGCTTATGTGTCTGTAGTCATATGCATATATATTTGCAAATACCCACATGTAACCCTTTCCCCTGTGCGGATAAATGGTGTGCATTGAGGACCAGGAATAAAAATGTGTGTGTGAGAAGCACCATCACAGATTAGTCTCTGGAGGCTTCTATCTGAAGTGCTCCTTTTGTATCCTGTCCCCATCAGGTCCTTACAAGATTTTGTATTTTTCAATCTCATCTCCTACAGAAATAACACTGTGCGATGATCACACCTAAATCTTTAGCATCAGTTGCTTAGTTTCAACTGTATTTTGCCATGGAAGGTGTCCAACAGCTAATTAGGTTTTCTACAGTTTTAAAAAAATGGTCTTGGCCAAATAGAGGAAGAAAATCTTAACCATTTTCTGACGGGAGAAAAGATGCAGCAGGAAGCTGAGCATTATCAGACATGTGACAACCAACCTGGAAGGGAGGATAAATGCTTTTAACTGTAGGAGAGCTTTAGCTGGATCTTATTCTTTCTTAAACTCCGAAGTTGCTCAAATTTGCATGAACCTATTGAAAAATCATGCTTCCCATTCTGGTGGGACAGACATGATTTTTGTCATGAAAGACTATTAAAAAACCCCAAATACATATGTATTATATATACACACACATATGCACAGACCCATAAATGCACATTCATGTATATGCATAGACGGAGACTTTGAGGCTTTATTCCCTGTTCATCTCATGCTACTAATAAGTTTATGGCTATTTGGAGCATTTTGGTGAGTCATTCTGTCAACATCATGATAGAAATACTTTTGTCTTGCAAACTGGTAATATGAAGCTCACCTCTTGGCACATTAAAGAAAAGAACAAAGTAGTAACATTAATAAAAATATTTATGTTTGAAGAGGATAGCTGGCTGCATAGAATCCCAGACTTGATTAATGTCTTTAACTTATTAGTCTCCCCAGTTTTACATATATATATTTTTAAAAATATGTTTATACTACTTAACTGCATCAGCTATATTGGAAATGCATTCCATCTCTCAAAAGTTTTATCTAATAAATTGCTTTCTGAGTTCTCGTTGTATGTATGTATTTTTTTTTGTCATTTAAACTGCATTCTAGTTGGTCTGAAATCTCAGAGATAATCCACCTTAACTTTGAGGAACATTATAGATAAATATAGATTTTTGTGATATTTTAATATGAAATCTCCATGTATCCTTTAACTGTTGAGTTATATAGACAACTCTATAATACTTTTTCTACTGTGGTATCTGAGTGTCTTCCAGTAGTGTCTTTAGCAATGACTTATCCTCTCTTGGGTGTGGATGTTTTATTTCTTTCATGTATATGATGTACTCTACTCTTGAAGACCAGGTCATAAAGGCCATTGTGAATGCAGAAAAGTAGGGGAAGTTGGTGGTGACTCTTGGATCTCCTAAGAATTCTTCTACAGTCTTGGATAAGCCCAGAAAAAAAAAGCTGTCCTTTTCTGGAAATGCTAGATAACTGCAGTAGGATGTTTCATTATGCTCATTGGTGTTTGATTTTTTTTCCCCTCATGTAACTAATTTTGGAACTTGAAGGAATCTTAGAGACTTAGCTTTCTGGAGATCTTAAACCAATATTTTATAGAATAAGTGGTTGGATATATTTGATGATATTCTGTGTTACGTTGGAAGCATACAGATTCATTTAGTTTTCTGTGGGACATGTTATCTGGTTAAAAAGCAGTAGTTTCATGTGTATTTAAAATGTCATTTTTGTTGTTTCTTAGTCACAAACTAGGCCATCTATTTTATAATGACAAAGAACTCAGCAACAGCACGCTCTGTGGATAACCATTGTGCTGTTTTCATTCGATTTATAAGCTGGAAGTCAAGCAAAATGAGACATTCAATGTTCAGATAATAAGACTGAAACCACATGAAGGCTTTACTTCTTTTCTTATTGAGTATCATTGAACTATATAAAATCTTTAGCCTCTAGAAAGTAGAACAACTAATTAAGCTAAACACAAAATTCTATTTACAAAATACACTACAAAAAATATAATACTTTGACCATGTCAGAATTACAATATTTGTATTTTTATTACTGTTTGTAAGCAAGAGTGATTTTCTGTGGACATGGTTTAAGCAATCCAATCTTTTCCTTCAGTTAAAACTTGTTATCTTCTGTTCAGTTTTTAAACAATAATTGATATTTGTGGCTAAAAATTTAAATTTTGCTCTCTTTTTTTACTAGGTTTATAACACTGAATCACAGAATTTCTGACAAATGTAAACATTTCACAATTTGACTTAGATTTTGGCTCTTTTCCAGTGCACGTGGTCTATTTTAGGTATCACATTGGAGAAAAACAGTTTCTGCAAGAAGTATCCAGCCAAGTACTCTATCTTATTCCCAGCTGCTAAATGTTGATTCTTTCTTATCTGTATATCAGATTGCTGTTTAAAACAATGTCCTTGGGAATTATCAGCAAACTTCATTTTCTGTTATACACTAATATTATCCATGGGAGCCAATTATTGAAAGTGTTATGAACAGATGGTGCACTAAAGAAATAAGAAGTAGTGTTCAATAATGTAACATAATGGGCCAGTACACTACATAACATTGTTAACAAATCTTCCACCTATTTGACACCTGAGGAATAAAATTTATTCATTACTACAGTAGTGAATATATATTTGGGTGAAGAAAAACTGCTTTTCATTAAAATGCCTTCTTTTTTTGAATCTTACTGTAACAGATACTATTTTCCTGGCTTTGGAGGACACTGAGAGATGTCTGCAAGCATATGTAAGCATTCATGGAGGATAGAGTTCATATAAGGATTTTCTATTTTCTTATCTTCTTCTGCAGTCCTTTAAGCCAGAAGTTTATGATAAAACAGTTATAAACCTTCTACCACAAAATGAGTTTCAATCCTAGTTTTTTTTTTTTTAATTTGAAGTTACAAGTAAAAGTGGCTGAGCTGGTCTTCACAGCTCTGAGTACACAAATTATCCCACTGAATTTTAATCTCTCTGAGTGAAACTAGTCAAAAAAAGTCACAGCCAGCTGATGGGGAATATATCCACTTTTAAAATCTGATTAAATTAGACATTAATTTAAATGCATTTTAGAAGACCTCTTCCACTAGTTTGACATCTCTGACTTGGCTGTGACTATTACCTGGGACCCAACTGTCATTCATACCACCCATAGTAGATACTTAGTGTGGAATACACCTCTTTTATTATATTTTCCTTTAAGGTCCAAGTGGCTTCCCACACCATAGTATTAGGAAGCTATAGATTCCTGTAATGATGGATTTGTGTTTCATAAATAGAAAAATAAGAGACAAGGCCTTTAAAAGAGCAGCCTTCATAATGCCTTTGAGTTTAACTACCTTTTTCATTTTCCTGAGAGCTGACTTTGAACTAATAGCTTAAAAAGAGTTCAAAGGGAAGGAATGGACTTCCCAGGAGGACTAGAAGAACATTTCTCAGATATCTATCCCATAGATTAAACAACAACATTAAGGGACTGTTTTAATAGGATTAAGTATTTCCATTTTTGATCAAAATCTAGGAAACTAATAAAAGTATGATGCAAAGTTGAAGGAATTTCACTGCTTCTAATCAACTGACATTTGAGACCAAGGTTTAAGTTGCAAGTGGTATGAAAAATGACCATTTCATTTTATCCAAATCTATTCGGCCATCCAGAATTGCTAAAATAGCATCAGACATCTCCTTCCACCCAGTAATACAGAGTTTCTGTGCTGCAGGAATAGTGATGGTTTGGATTCAAGTTAAATCTCAAATATACAGAAAGCATTTCTTAAACTCATGAACCTCTTAAATACATTGTTCTGTTGGCTACTATACAGTAACATGTCTAATGCAGAATCAGTCCTCTGAGAATACACTTGATTTAAAATTATTTTAGCATCTGCATAAACAGGAAATGCTAATCCAACAGTTCGGTTTTGAATGAGAATCCTATGACATCAGATGCTTAACTGAACATCTCATTAAGTAATTTAAGCTAAATATATGAAAATCTTATGAAATGTTGACATCTGCAATATCTGTCTGGCCTGGCTGTATTATTTGCCTTCACATTTCTGCTTTTCTTTTTCCCACTATTGGGCTACAACCAGATGAAAATCCAGCTCTAATTCACCATCTCCCATCCTCCAGTCAATACATTGGCAGCTTTCAGGCTGCCTGCAGATGGTCTCCCTGGGGTCTGCTGAGAATTATGCTTAGCTTCTGGGAACTTCTCTCATGGAAGAGAGCATGCTTTCCAGATGACCCTCTCAACCCTCATGGACCCTGTTCTTCACAGCACAACAAAGCTAATCTCTTAAGTTGCTCATGGAGATCTTGAAGATAAAGAGTTGATTCTGTCCCCCAGTTTCAGTCACCCTACACACTCAGGATATATAGCTAGTATCAAGTGTTCATCTAAGGCAGACTGAGAGTTATAATTAAGATCAACAGGGGACACAAAAGATAATTTTTTCTTTAAAAATTTAAGTGTGGTTGGTTGTGGGTTTTTTGTTTTGTTTTTATTTTTTAACTAATGGCTTTGTTTAAACATTTTTTAAAAATTAAAATGCACTAGTAGCAGTGGTACTAGCTCAGAATAAATCATCTAATCTGTTTTGTGGCTTTGAAAGGAATAGTTAACAATTTATTAACTAATAATTTTTGATGAAAAATAATTGCATCTTCTAGCTCTGTTAATTTTTCAAGAGGCAATTCCTCTTTATTATTATGTAACTTCTTTTATTGATTTTATCATGTTAAGTGTAACAAGAAAATTACGAAAAACTTTCGTCTACAACTTCCTACAAACAAAATGAATAAGGTGAAGTAAACATGTACTGAGGCTCACTGCCTTATCCCTTCCTATTCCTCCATATATATCATATATGTAGAGCAAATTTAAATTACCAATCCCTGCTATTTTTCTCTGTTGTGAGGCAATACAAAATTTTCGTATGCCTTTCAAAAACATTTTTATCACAAACATTTTTTTCTATAGCAAGAAATACATATTTTAGCTGAATCGTTACTTTGTCCTATGTTCTGAAAATCGTATTTATATGAATCTGTGACTCTTTCTCTGGATAAGATACAGAAAGAGGAAAAATAGTTCTGCCATAGCACTAGTTGAAGCTTTTAAAGTAAGATTCTGATTCTGCTGCTGAAAAATTAGAAGAGGAAAGACAGGAAGTTTCTCATGATGATCCTTTTCTTCATGGGTTCTTAATATTCCTTGGAACTGAATGCAATGAACAGGTAAAATTTCCACCATGGAAGATCCAGCTGCAAAGCATATGCTTCATGCCACTTCTCCAAATCAAAATTAAGATCAGAGAGAAGTAGCGATGGAGTCTGTGGGGAGATGAGTTCAGATCTGAGAAGATGGGGAATCTGACAGAGGAGTGCAGGGAATGTGCTGAGAGAATAAGATTTCTCAGATATACAACTACTCTTGAAGAAGTCTTATTTTAATGTATAATAAACTCTGGATTTGAGTTTCAGCACAACAGCTTTGCAAAGCCATTCAAACAGAGAGCAAAAGCATAAACAACAGAATGTAGCTTCTTCAAATATTTTTTTTTTCATACAGAACAAATTGCATACTGTTTGCTTGTTTCATAAATGTACATCTACAGCCCACCTTAAGGTGGAATTACCAGGAAAATTCTGGGAGTATGCTCATAAAGTAACAATGAACAAGATCATAATCAGGACCTCTAACCAAAGTTTATCTCCCAGAGCTTTTTCACTGTAAATAGAGCATTTTAGTGAGTTTATTTAGCTCTGCATTTGAAGGGTCCCACATTATCGTAGTAGTTAAGTATGTTTCCATTTTTTAAGCCCTAACTATAAAAATTCCATCAGTAAGAGAAATTACTAAATTAATTTCTCTCTGTGAGAGTGAGAGAATGAAAAAGAATGGAAATTGAAAAGATACATTTTTCATTTAGATTGTAAAATTCTAAGTATTTCATTCATTTGTACCTCACATCCTGACCCACACTCCTCATCTGATCTGAAATGTCTTATGTACTGGTATAATTTTAAGTTTATTGAAAGAGAAAGCTGCACTCATGAAATAACTGATATTACATGTATAGGGATTTTTTTAATATAAAGTAGCATATATTACATTTATAGTTTTCAAGTCCTTTAGTCCTCACCAGCATTCATATGCATGTAACAGCAAAATCCCTGGGGCATATCACTAATTGTCAATGAGAAAGGTGAGAAAACTAGGCGAACAGTATAAATTGCATATGAAGGCTGGAATTAATGGTGAATTAAGTTTCCTTGCAAGGTCCAATTAGAGTATTTAAGATTAATCCAAATGCATGATATACAGAAAGAAAAATAACCATGAATATATTTGCGTGCAATTCAAGTATGAAATATTGCATGATATTCTTTTAATACGTTATTATTATTCATAATACTTTTTTCAGGAAAAAAAAAGTATATCAAAGGTAAAAAAATATAAACAATAATTTTCTTTCCCTATGGAATAACCAGATCTTTGTGACTAAAATGGAATGTTTGCTTCGTCTTGCCTTGTTCTGCTGTGCAACACTGGCTTGGTACCACAATGATAGGAAGAGTTCAATGGCAGTATTTTTTAAGGCTGTTCTGAATGTTACTGTTGCTGGCTCCTTTCTTGTGCAAAAGAACTAATAGCAAAACTGCAGTGAAATCAGGAGAAACATCTGGACCTAAAATAAATGACATAGGTATAGCATAATATTTATCTTAAAATGACTTCTCAAAGGAAGACTCTTTCACGCTCTTCTTGATTCCATTCAAATTTGCTATTGTACTTTCTTCCAGACACAAATTTGTTTTCCATGGAGTGTTAATAGTAATGCAGAAGAGAGATGTAATTTGTCACTGGAGACATTACCTTCTCTTCCCTTAGTTATGATTTTAGCATTTTCTTGTGAACACTTACATGTAGTTATTCTGCACTGAATTTTGCACTGTATTATTCATTTGTTTTTTATTTATTTGCCCACTCCTAGGAGTACAGATTGTGTGTAGGCATACAGTCTTGAACTGTGACTGTACAGCTTGTTTGTGGAGGATTGTACCTATCCCAGGACAAGCTCATGGAGTCATAGGTAGACAGGAACAGGCATTGAGTAAATGAGCCAGTTAGAGCCCCAGCACTGGGGAGGGTGTGGGTGGTGTCCTGCCAGTGTGTTTACCTCATTTAGCAATTAGTTTATTTGAGAAAAGTGATGGAAATTTAGATCATTCTGCTGGATGATATGGCTCAACTTTTCTGACTCTTTCTGGAAAACAGGTTGTGTTCTGAAGTGCAGAATTCTTGTATCTGGAAACCTGTATGTACATCATGTACCTCTTATGGACTTGAGCCCTTCATAGATTAGCATTGTTTGTTGATCTGCTTGAATCAGGGAGGCTTTACGGAAGGGTCTGGACAGGTTGGATTGATGTGCCGAGGACAATCATACAAGGTTCAAGAAGGCCAAGTGCCCAATCCTGCAACAGTCCAAGGCAGCACTGCAGGCTTGGGGAAGAGTGACGAGAAAGCTGCCTGGAGGAAAAGGACCTTGGGGTCTTGGTTGACTGCTGACTGAATATGAGCCAGCAGTGTGCCCAGGTGGCCAAGAAGGCCAACAGCATTCTGAATAGTACCAAAAATAGAGTGGTGCAGCAGAACTAGAGAAGTGATTGTTCCACTGTACTTGGCACTGGTGAGGTTGCACCTTGAATCCTGTATGCACTTTTGGGCCCCTTACTACAAGAAAGACATTGAGGTGCTGGAGCGTGTCCAAAGAAGGACAACAAAACTGATGATGGGTCTGGAGAACAAGTCTTATGAGATGTGACTGAGGGAACTGGGGTTGTTTAGCCTGGAGGAAAGGAAGCTCAAGGGAGACCTACCTTATTGCTCTCTCTAACAGCCTTGAAAGAACATTGTTGCAAATTGGGGGTCAATCTGTTCTCCCAAGTAAGAAGCAGTAAGAGAAGATGAAATGGCCTCAAGTTGTGTCAGGGGAAGTTTAGATTGCGTATTAGGACAAATTTCTTCACAGAAAGGGTTGTGAGGCACTGGAACAGGCTGGCCAGGGAAGTAGTTGAGTCAGCATCCCTGGAGGCAAGTAAAAGCTTGTGCATAGGGTACTGAGGGACATGCTTAAGTGGTGACCTGGTAGTGCTGGTTTAGCGGTTGGACTTAATGATATTATAGGTTTCTTCCAAGCAAAACAATTCTATAATTCTATGATTAAAACCTGTTGAAGAGAAAAAGAGAGCAATGCAGATAGATACACACTAAACACTCGAGGGATTTTAGAAAGCAACCTGGGAAGTTGTTCTGCTCCCTGACTTGAGAATTCGCCTTGCTGTATCTCACACTAGAGTGACAGGCTTAGCGTAGCAGGGGATAGAAATCTAACCTTTCCTAATGGATGACAGAGCTCAAATCTTCTGACCTTCCAGGATAAAAATGAGAACAAATCTTAGATTTTTTTTTAACAATTCTGGTCCCTTCACATAAGAAAAGTGATATTACAACGAGAAAAGTTACACTAAGGGCAACAAGGATAATCAAAGGTAATATATGGCTTCTGAATGAAGGATGATTAAATAGAATAGTCTGGCCTGGAAGAGAAGTGATGTAAGGTGGATATGGCAGAATGTCAGGAGTGTCAGGGAGAAGGCAAATGGGGAAAGATTATTTACTATCTCTTCTAATACAAGATGTAGGGAACATCAGGCAAGACAAGTATCATGTGTCGAGTTCTAAACAAATAAAAGAAGATACTTCTTCAGGTATAGGTATCTATGGAATTCTCTGCCATAGGACATTAGAGATACTGAGTGTAAAAAACAGAATGTCACGTATGAAGAGTAAAAGTCACTGACAGCTACAAAAGATACACCTTTATACATGGTGTCCCTGACCACTATATAGTTGGCATATATTTTAAGGAGTGCCTTTGCAGTGTTCACTAGAGGTCTGTTATTTGCTATGTCAGATACACAAAATTGGAATAACTGCTTCTTTTGTCTGATATGATATGACTTAGGTTATACCTGTAAATGCTTCTTTCTTGTTACAGAAAATTCTATTGCCTAACTGTAATTCCTGATGCTCACAATTCCCATTCAGGGGTTTTGCTTGGAAACTGAGAGCTAAATAAAACATCTGTGACTTCAGAGGAGTGAAGGAGCTAGAGAAACTTGCCTTCACATAAACACTATACGAGGAGCAGGAAGGACTCCATGAAATGCTAGTGTCTCAGGGGAAAAAACCAAACAAACCAAAACCCATCAGCATAGTCTATGATATCCAGCAAGATTAAGTAACATTGTAGAGGTATGTAGATCTAACAATGATGGGGCCGTTTCAGGTACAGAGCATGTAATCATCTCTGTGTGTGAAACCTGCTCACAACTTGCATGCATGTGTATGTATGAGGAATTAAATTAGACCTGCAGGTAGTTGTCCCCTAAAGGGACGATTGTTTCTAGTCACTTCTCAGTGAAATTGTCCTTGATAATTTATATATACAGCATGTGTCACAAAATGGAGATATGCTTTCAGATGGTTCTACATCCCCAAGGAAGAGTTTCAAAAGCTTATCTGAAAGGAAATAGGACATTTTCTTCTGAAAATATCTCTCATAATGTTCACCACAATATCTCTTTTTAAGAATCAACTCTAAATAACATTTTTGCTTTGATACACACCATAGTGATATAAAATTGGGGTCTTTCCATTTTCTGAAAGATCAGGAGCAGTTTTGTATGAGGACATGGTATTTCTATTTTTTTAATGTCAGGAAAAATATCAGTCTCTGTTATAGTCTACGTATTTCTGAACAATGTCTCTATCTCTCCATTGATGAAAAATCATTTTTGCAGAAGCATTGGTGACAATACAGGATGAACTGTCCTTGTTTACTCTTTTAGTTGTTTGAAATGTGATGTTGCACAATAACATCTTTTGACTGGTTAACTTTCAATGTTTTTTTGGTTACTAGGGAAAGAAATCTATTTGTGTCTTAGTCCTTTAGAGTCTCTCTGACATTGCCTATGATTTCACTCTGTCAGTAATCTGCAAGAGCGTTAAAAAGTAGGAGTGGGTGGGCAGGGGAAACTGTCATTATTTGCATTTAAGACCTTTTCATAAAGAATACCTGTCCAGTTACTGTCTCAATCTTGAATCAGTAAATAATGTTTGTTGCTTTCTTCTAATGAACAAACACCAGAAGGAGGGGAAATTTCAGTGATAGTCACATTCATTTCACCAGACCATCACAAAATACTTAAGCTATATCGATTTCATAAACTGGGATCATATTAGACCACAGCATGAACAGCTTTGTCCTTTATACTTTGAAGGTGGCATTATTCCTAAAACATTTCAAGCTATTATTACAGAAAAAAAAAATGAGACAGTGAGTAATAGCATGCAGTTTGGTTGCAATTATGTCTAAACTCAAGCAGAATAATACAAAACTAGGCAAAATCAGTATTACATCCATATTTACTCTTAATCTCATCAGTATGAAAAAGAACAAGAAGTTGGAGCTTTAGGAGAGGGTTTAAAATACCCTTTTTTAAAATTTTTTTTTTATTTGTGGATCAGAAGCATGGCAGTCCGAAATGCTCAATTTTTACTGGTAAATATCCCTTCTTATTTCTAGCTTTTAAACAATGCTTTGATAACCCAGGTGCATTGCTTTGTTGGTCACCCCTTGATTTCTACTTCATTTTCTGCATCCTGTGACAGTTATAGATACAGTTAATGAGCAATTAATCAGTTGTCAGTAATATATTTGTTACCATTTCCAGACAATTACATTTAGAGTGGTCCTGTCTAGAATGTGAAGCAGGTATTAATAATGCTATCCTCTACTTCAAGTAGCTAAGGTTTCTCAGTGGCAGATGAATGCATCTGCTATTCTCTTGACATATACGCAAAGCTTTCAACTTCTACAGTATCCTGTCAGCTCTCACTCTTCCCACTTTAAATCAAGTCATTTTATCCGACACCACTTACCAACTAACAGTAATTAATTTTATGGTATACTTGGAAACAGTTGCTTGTTGATTCATTAATGAGACTGATACTTGGTTTATTATGTTATTTTAAACTTTATCACAATTAACAGAGAACATAGTTCTAAAAAGAGTGGTTCTCTGTGCATTTTTTTCACACATCTACTTTTCTGTCCTTGACAGTACTGTGACACTTTAAAGATGGATAAATAACCCTACCAAGTGAAAATATATTGATTTAAGTCCATCAAGGTCTTGTACACAGAGCCCACTGCTGGATAGAATCAAACAATTTCAGTTATACTGAGCTAATACAGAAAAATCGTCCATTACCTGTTACACCTTTTCTTACTGGAATGAGACATATCTGATGCTGATTCTCCCATTATTTATGTGTATTTATCAGGGTATCATGAAATAAAATCAAGAATGATAAAAACAATGTAAAGCATGTTCTCCAAGAAGAGAAAGGATAACTGGTTAGATTGTACACACATAGAAAAGCAATACCACATCTATTCTGATGTACAGCTTACTCATTTTAAGATGGAGTTTGGGACTGAACAAAACTTAGTAATTTAGTGAAAGCTTTCAATTGCAAGAAAATTGATTTGACACATATTCTAAATATGTAAACATTTAATTTCATGAGTTTTAAAAATTAACCAGACTTTTTAGGTATGTCTACACTGTACAGTGCATTTGAATTCTAATATCACCAGTCATGTCTTACAGTGGATGCTATGTCCACACAGATCAATTAGCTTTGCAGGGTATATAAACCCTGAAGAAGAAACACTGCACTGAGATGTTTGGACTTTCCTTGAAAACTCTTTCAGAGGTATCCCTGGTATAGTCTTGTCCTTTGTTCAAAACCCACTTCTGTTTAGAAATTTCACATTATAATTAAAAGGTCTAAAATCCATGTAAAATTAACAGTTTTTCTCATTTGAACTTTCTTATTACATATTCAATTCAGAGAAAAAAAGAGAGAATAAATCTATATTATCATAAAATTACCTATTTTATGTAAGTATTAGTCACTCAGGATAAATGTAACTATTCTTCAGGGTAACCCATCCTTGTGCTTCCAGTAGATTTCAATCTAGAAGTAAAGCATGGAGATTCAATGTTCAGACTGGTATTAGAAGGGTGTTCAGCTCAAAGGTTGTAGTCTGAGAAGTGGTTATTGAAGGTGGACTAACACACACAAGGCAGGTATTCCTGGTGGCAGAAACAGACATGAAATGAAGCCTGAAACCTAATATTCATCACAGGACCTTGAAGAAAGGACAAGAAACTGAGATTGCTGAAGAGCCAGTGGAGGGTTTCAAGGAGGGAGTAACCATTGTCTAATGGCCAGCTAAGCTAATTTTTAATGGGCTAGCAAGTACAGCAGTACTCATCACAAGTACTTCATAGACCTAAGCTACATTTATATTTGCTAGATAAACCCAGTATTTTATAACTGCTTCCTGAAGCTTCTTTTATTATTCCCTGAATCTTCTCCTAGCTATTCTCTTTGCACAAAGGGGCTATTCCTTTCATGGTAAAAGTCTGACAGTAATGCACTGGAACACATCAGCATGAAATATGGGGTTTGATTTTTATACATTCTTGATCATATTTTTAAAGTCTAGACACTGAAACTACTTTAGGGCATAACTGAAGAGCCCTTTTAAAATGTACCTGCTGGCCAGACTGTACTGATGAGCTTGATAGTGAACCTGGCCTTGCTGTTACAATAGTATCTTTTTTAGGCTGTAAACAGTGACTTTAATCAAGATCTTAAATGCTTTACAGACAAAATGTTCTTTCAGGGTTTCCTGATTTTATGGAGTCAGAGCAAGTGTTTTGCTTTTGCTCCCACTGTGCAATTCTGCAATTCTCCTCACCCTCAATATCTTCTTATCCTTATAAATCTTAACATTTAGAGGCCATTGCTGAAACTATTTTTAATGTAGTGACAGTTGTTAATATTACAGGTTACTGTATGTTGTAAGTAATGGATTTGCTACGTCTTGTTGAAAAGGAAACAAGATCCAGTAAGAAGTTCCTCTTGGGAACATTCTGTTTCTGAAGCATGCACATGAGAAAGTTGCATCCCTTTGTACTCAAAACCCTCTGACCTTCTAAAAGGATGGCCATAGCATATCTAGACTGGGCAGTTCATGATCAGTAAACAGTGAACTCATGTCACCACAATGTAAGTAAGTAATTTGGGACCATAAATGCACTCTGGGCAAGCATAAATAGCTTGCAGTGCATGTGGTGAGGTGGCCTCAGCTCACAGCTGAACACCTGTACAGGCAGTCACTCACCTCTATCTCCTCTGAGGGCATGGTGAGTGGGAGAAGACATGAAGAACAAGAGAGAAAGAGAGAGAAGAGTAGTGGGTTGATGGAGAAATTGTAACTGCTCAGCAGTGGTAATTTACGACCAAGGAATGATGTGAAATAGAGGGCAAGGAGACTCAGCTGCAGGAAGGGGTTAAGCAAACTGGAAGTAAGGATGCTAGAGACAGAACAGATTCCTTGCAAGGGAGTGAAGTTTCCCTTCAGCATTGTCTTACAGACCATCCTGGAATGGGAGCACTCTGGGATCCTTTGAGCAGAACTGGGCTGGGGGATGGACCCAAAGCTGGGCTGAGGTGCCCCATGCAACTGCTTTCAGGATTGGTGCTGGTTGCAAGTGTAAATAAGGAATCTGCTTGTGACACATCTTTGCAGACTCCATGTATAACTGTATTTTGGAAGGATTCTGCCCAATTCATCGTTCATTAATTTTATCTTTTATATTTACGTACAATGCATGTTTAATTTGCCTCAAGAGGTACCATAAAAATTCCCCAACAGGGTCGCTCAGGCAGGGTGATTTCTGAACTCTTGAATGTTGTTGTCCCTCATTTAGGAATTGCTTTTGACAGAACACCACTGTCACCCAGCCATGTGTGCAGTATTTCAGTATCTCGCCTCGTAAGTACGTGTATTAAGCAGCACTTCCAAGGTGGATAAAAAAAGATGGCTACTTCTTCCCTCACCAAAATAGCCTTTGACTTGAAGGAAGATGTGTGAAGCCCAGCAAAGTAGTTATACCCATATGCCTTTTTGCACTTAGAACCCTAACGAACAACAGTAAGCATGAATATTTCTGTGGCCTTCCTACCCACAATTACTGGGGGGGAGAAGTGTCTCATAGCACTAGATAGAAAATTCAGATGTTTAAAAAGATAGAGGGTGACCTCAGTCACATACAAGTCATCACTCAGAGTCTGTCAGCTACAGACTCTACTGTTGTACTAATTCTGATTATAAAATGAGGTAACCTTAGTGTGGTCTCCTCTTTATCTGAGCTGCATCCTATGAGCTGTGAATTCCTGGGAGGAAGCAGCTTATATATGTGCCTGCTGTGCAGTCTGCATGCAGGAGCACAGAGTGGTTGTACACCTTTGCTGATGCCCATTCTACCGATCAGTACAGTGGGATAATTCTTAGGTGCCCTGTCAGTGTCTGCAACTGTAGATTGTTCAGTGCTGTGGATGTATAGTGGATGGAATTGTCTCTTGAATCAAGGGAAGTCAAACTGACTAAGTTGAGATTTTTTATCAGACTTAACAGTTGCTTATCAGTCATAATATTTTGGATATACTTTTTTAGAAGACATTAAAGCAAAAAAATCCAACCCAAACCCCCAGCCCACCATATATTGCTTTATATGGTGGAAAGGATGAATGCCACACTGGGATATGAATTCCAAAACAAAGCTTTTATGCATGTAAAATGCAAACTTAGAGTGGGTTTTTTCTGGCAAATGGATTTCTACTCAAACTGCAAAATGCAGGCATTTTTAAGGTTCAATAATATGGAATTATATTTTTAGCAAAACCAAAGAGGTTAGTTTACTGATTTCCATATAGAATATATGTGGGCTATTTTCAAACTGTGATTAGACACAGTTTACCTTTTGCTGACAGTAACTGTTTCCCCATGAGCTAGAACAGACAGGAATGCCATTCCTATGCTAATTGGACAAGACGACTCATTGTCACAGCAGTATATCATGGGATATTTTTGTTTTATATTTTACTATACATTTTTCACCAGTTACTAAAAGATGCATCCAATTATGCTATTAAATGCATCCATTAGTCCTGATACCATGTACATCTTCCGTAGACTAGGGAAAAGATACGATAATATGAAAAAAAAAAAAAAAAAACCCTGTTAATTTAATTCTGTCAATGTCTCAAAAAAGTTGATAAAGCATTTTCTGTCATTTGCAAATGTTTTATGTATTTACCAATAGGAATCAGCAAGGTGCCCAGAAAATGGTTCTCACTTGACAGTTTGGTGGTTTTTTTTGTTGGTTTGTTTTGTTGGTTTTTTGTTTGTTTGTTTGTTTGTTTTGGGGGGTTTTTTGGTTGTTTTTATATCTTTTTTTTCCATTTTTTTTGTTTTATTTTGGTTGGTTTGTTTGTTTGTTTTCTGGCTGGTGGCATGTTTCTCTGCTGACATGTTATTACGTAGAACTTTTCTTCAGTTTCACACAAATGTAAATGACCACATAAGCTTGTGGTGAACCACATCAATGATATTTCATAGAAGCAGTATTCTGATGCTCCACAGCTTCCTGTCCCTTGAGAATTCAAAGCTGTCCATGGAACTAAGCATACAACATAAGAGTTCATTTATTTATAGGGGGAAAAAAAAAAAAAAAAAAGGAAATATTTGCCTGTTCTATTAGAATAACCAATGAGTGTGTTTTTCAGAGTTGGGCTGATATGTCATCTTATTCATCATTTTGATTGCCTTCTTCCTACACTTTCATATCAACTCCAAACTTTTATATTCCCCTCTACTTTTTTTTTCTCTAAGTACTGTAATATTTTCTGGGACAAGCAGTCATATTAAATTCATATGCTTTTCCAAATAGTACCATATCCTGCAATCAGATACATTATGGGTCACTCAAGGTGAGTCAGCAAATAGAATTTGCCATGAAGCTGTTTACATATGTATGTATACAAATGACAAATACAGAATACAATGTCAAAAAGCAAGAAAATGCAATCAAGAATTTATATAGTGGCATTACCGTTCAAGTGGAAAAAACAATGAAGTCACCCAGGATCTGTCAGTTAAAAGCAAATGCCAGTGTAGGTGCTTACCAGCAATGTTTTGTGTAGAAAAGTACCATCTATAGAAGCAACAATATTTTAGAGTATCTATTTGTTGGCATTGAAAAGAACAATACTTCTCTCTTGCTTTGCCCTTCTCCTTGCTTCTTTGCTTTTTCTTCTTATTTGCCTCTTTGCTTTTGCCTTTCCCCTTGCTTTCTTTTTATGAGGAAGTGCAGTGTGGAATAGATATAAGCACCGGCTTTGAATTCATTTCCTGATTTTCCTTTTGGGGCATGACCTGTAATCCCATGATGTTGTTCATGCCTACACGTTTAAGTTTTTAACCAGAGCAACTGAGAGATTTACTTCAGGTCCCCAGTGCTCTGATCATTTTTATTTATGTGCTTTATGTTATTGAGTACCCCACTGTGGCACCACCTGCATCCCGGTGTTTTGCTGCAGTGAAAACAGAGAATAAACAAATAAAAAGCTTATGGTTCAACAAACTCCAAACATATTTTTTAAAATTCTAGGGTTAAGTGATAGGAAGAATATCAATGTAGAAGAGACATAGATGAAAACAAGATAAAGCTTACTGCTTTCTCTCGTGCTTTTGCTTTCCCTGTGTAGTTTTTGCTGTGCACACACATTATGCACATGACCAAGCCACTGTATTAGGACTTCAGCAATGCTCACTCCAAGAGCATGTAAAATGGGCAGAGCAGAAGTTTCTGCAAGGATAGAGCTGCAGAGGGAGGGGTAGGATTGGGACCAAGACGTACAGTTAATCAAAGGGGTGCTGTCCATCTGTGACTATTGCCATGAATGTTTCCACTGCACACGGCAGTGTAGCACTGAAATAACAAAGCTGAAGGTCAGCTTCCTACTTCTAATCCAACTGCAGCAGTTTGGAACTTAAATGGTCTAATAATCTTTCTTGTAATACATGTGAGAAAATTTTCCAGTTAAGAGACAGAAAGGAGTTTGAAGAATAGGACAGTTTGTAGTGAATTATAGGTCTTGTGCAAGTTAAACAGTGGAGCCTACCATACAGTGGTTAGATGCTTTCTAACCATTGAGTAGTTTTGTCCGAATAAATATTCCCAATAGTAAATAACACTCATCATTATCTGAAAAACCTAATTGTGCTTTGTCTCTCCCAGGCTGTCTGCTTGTACTAAGGTGTGTGCTGCCAGTGTACTGTGCACAAATACTTGGTGAGAACAAAATTTACATCTGTACACTTGTCAGACCTCTTGATCTAAACTGAGTGGACCCTGGAGTTCTGAGGTTAAAGTTTGTTTGAATTAATGGCCTGTGCAACAGAGTTCAGAAACTTCAACAATTTACATCTTTAGAAACATTCCACCAACATTTTATAAACATAAATCAAAGTAGTTCAAACTCTTAATAGTATTAACAGGATTTTCAAGTATATTTGAAGGGAACTAAGCTTCCATTTCCCTTTGGCACTCAGCTGGATCTCTGTTTCCTACAATCCTGGCTATATTATTCTGCTCATGACTGTCATGTGGCTTAAAATTCATTAATTTGTAGGAACTTAATGGACTACAAGTATGGAAGGATACAACTGCATCTACTGGGAACTTCAGCATGACTCATGCCATAGAACTTCATCTATTTATTCCTCTCTATGCAAATTACTCACATCTAACTAATGTATGGCTATCTACTATCTGTTAGAAGATACCAAATGATGGAAACTCTGCACCATTCCTAAGCGTACCTAGGTAGTGTTTTTCCATTGCTTTATCACTGTTTGTTTAAAACCAAAAAGTGTTTCATTTAAATTTTAAAGTAGACTAGCTTTAACTTCCAGAGATTTCCAGCAATGGCTTTCTCTATGAGATGAAAGACTTCGAGTTTAGATTTTTTTACCCCTATAAAGAACATACATACACTGTAGACTTAAAATGTGAGTAATGTGTTCTTCATTTTGATAAAAAAGATCATATTCTCACTCAGAGGCATGTTTTTCCTCCAGTTTTTGCATCTATTTTGCTCCTCTTCTAAGCTTTTCTTTGTACCTTTTTTCAAACAGTAGGCACCAAAGCTGAAGGAACCCTTCTAGTATCAGTCCTCACACTGTCACACATGAGAAGTGCTTCTGTACTGCAAAGATGTTTCTCTATTAAAATCCAATAATTTACTATGAAGCCTTTTACCCCCTTACTATGCAAATGAAAAGGAATTAAGCCTGTAAGAATTGTTAGCTGGAATAAGAGCAATGCATTATAAGAAGTAATAAATATGATTCACCTTTAACCTAAAATAGCATATTTAGCTTGTGCATCCTGGACTAATAAACATTGTCCTGCTAGTCTGCACTGTGTGTAGATAACATATGAATGTTGTTGTCACACTAGGTGTCTTGGTACTTGTATGATTAATTTACAGAAGCATGACAGTCATGGTAATGGTGTCAGTGCTGCTGTAATGTGTATTTATTAGTTTAGCCCCAAAATAAAGGAAGGTGCATGATCATGTATGGTTTTTATGTGAATATATTAATACATTATTTAAAAGAAAAGGCTTTTGAGGGGTGTTTCTTTGGAGCTTTTTATCTAAGAGAAGATCCATGATATCACTCATCATGTTGCTGCCAAACCATGAACATGTGAAAAGAAACAACTGGTAAGTTTTGTTTTAATGAAAGAGCTCCAGATTTTAGCAGTATGTGACAGTTAATTCATGTCTTGTCTAGTTGCTGTTGTGTGAATGTTCAACACCCCAGTAATAACTGCAGATTTCAAGTGACTACTCATAGGGACAAGCTTAAAAAAGGAACAGGCATGTTGCTGGCCATGCCTCTCCCTGGCAGTAGACACCAAAGATTTCATTAGCCCAATTTATTTCAACCCCCCATGGGCAGCCTGTGTTGAACTATTTTAGTTCTGCTATGCACTCCAGAATTTTTTCTACGATCAGTTTTCTAGGATACAGTCACAAATGCTAGAGAGAGAACCTCCCAGTCAGAGTCTCTGTGACTTTGTTTCTTTCACTACATTAAGACTCATTTAATGGCAGGATCTGATGTAGTCAACAGTTTCAATTGCTTGGAATGAACACCTAACGACCATTATGTGATACTCTACAAATCCATATGCCATTTGATATTTATTTCCAGACCACTGAGAGGAATATTGAACAAGGGCAGGTCTAATACTCGTGACTGAAAAACAGTGCTAGCTACATCCCTGTTCAGAGATGGTTCCCCTTTGACAACTACAATTAGTTAGCCAGTGTTTAATCCATTTAACATCTGCTTTAGTGATATTATGGCGCATTCATTTTTACATGGGAAAATCCATGATAAAAATTCAAATTCCTTACAGAAGTCTTAAATATCTTACATTCATACTTCAAGCAGAAAAACATCAGCAAACTGGTAAAAGTCCAATTCTTTGGAAAATGGAATACCCCATAATTATCACTTTTCAACAAAAGGCAAGGTCCCTATTTAGTGCCAAAACTGTGGAAAAGAGCATTCATGGCCAGCATAGCTTTGTATGAACCCAGTTTTCCATTTCATTTGTGACAGAATTCCATAAGGGATCACTGTGATTCAAATACTATTTCTTTCCTTGAGTTTTATAAAGCTTCTCAGGATGAAAAAAGTGTCTGCCAGTGAAAAGAAAATCATAACCTTTCCCTAGCTGCATGTGTTAGTTATGTGTGAAAATAAAAATAGGAAAAAATGAAAACAAGACATTAGAAATGATCCTGAGAAACCTAAGTCTTGCACATTGTTAGAGACTTTGATAGGAAAATCTGACCTTCCCAGTCAAGTCAGCTTCTAAGATCTACCTCATTAGGGTTTTCGGAGTTGGCTTTTTTAATGATTTTTTTTTTTCCCCAGTAGTGAGTATCAACCAGCATTAAAGATATTTATCTAGGGTTGCTGTTCACTTCCTCTTTATGGTGTGGCGATTAGATATCTGGTTCATCTTTTAGGTAGCAGCTGAAGAGAAATTCTGAAATGAATCATCTCCAGAATCTCTCTCTTTAACTTAAAAGAGGCATGTAAGTGATTAAATGTTAAAGTCTGGGGAGGTCACTCCTATCCCCTAGTATTCATTATTACAAAGTCTCCTTAAAGTGCTTCAGAGAGCTTCTTAAAAGCAGCCTTGTGTATTATTATTTCATATTATGTTACAATGCATAGTCCCAGTAATAGCTGTCAGGCGTAAGCTAAGTGACAAGGTAAAGTACATAGTGACCCTGAGATGTTGTCACATGCATCCTAAGAAAGAACTTATCCAGTCTAATTAAAAGATCATTGCTGCCTACTCAGACCTCTGGATGTAGAAGTAGAGTTACAATTCAGTACTTAAGAATGCAAAGATTAAAATATAAAAAAAAGTTTGTCAAGGGGACATTTTGCATTTACAGTGAATAGCAGCTATGCCACTGAATGTTACCAGATGTTTATCCAGGTAAAACGTGTGCATTTACTGCTAGGTAGCATGATAATTATTTTTATTTCCAGAAAGCCTGAAGATCAAAGAAACCCAGGATAGGCTAGTAAACTTGGATGGTGGACCTGTCAGCTGAAAGACATTTTCTGTTCACATCTATTACCACAGAAGGGCTGAGACTATCTTGGATTTAAGCTTCTGTGTAAAGTTGATGTATTCCTACACTACTGCTTCTCCACCCTCAGTCTGTTGTGCCATCCTTAGGACACTCACTGATACAGTTCTATCCATGGATTAGCACTTTAATCGAGCAAAAATGGAGAAACACATTTCACTGTGTTTCAGATTCCAGTGTGGGGGCAGAAGATGAGCATTTGAACTGGGAGAAAGTGAATGACTGACTACAAGCATAAGTAATTCTTGTGTCAAGGCTTTGACAAGTCGTTTGTTGGAAAACCTATTTTACTGATTGCAGTCTACACTTAATAGATGTGCCATCCAGGGATGTGTCAGCTCCCTTGCAGCATACCAATTAATGGCAGTCACTGATGGTGAAAGTAGCTCTTTTAATCTTATTAAAAAAGGGGCATACAATATAATTTCCTCTGTGGAATGTCTGCATGGGTTTTATCTGATAAAACAAGAACAACACCATGTTTGAACAAGCTAGATGAAAACCTGCCAGCCTCCCCATGCTTTTTAACCAGCTATATTTTGCTTTCTGATAGAGTTCACAATTTTTAATCTGATCCACAGCAAAGCAGTTTGGGTAATTGTGGCCCTCATAGTTATACTTTAATACTACTGGTTAATTGAATTTTTCCTTGAGAACCCTTAAAATATTTCACATGGAAGTCAAAGATCCTTCAGTAGGTTGCTTCAGACTGTTAGACAGTATTTATCTTCTTGATTTTTAATTACATGCATGGAAAACAGATATTATGGGTTAACTTTGATCTAGAATTTAGACACTGCTTGCACTTGCACTGTTGCTACAAAACCTGTTTCAATCTGATCTAATCCTCTCAGTATGACTCTCTCAGTATGATCCTTTCAGTATGTGGGGTTGCTTACATCTCGATTCTTCCCAATTCCTTGGAGACCACATCTACAATAATAGTCTTGGAACAGAAATTTTCCAACTCACCTTTGCTATGACTTTTTATAGAGGAAATAGGGTATTGTGCCAGTAATTGCAGTCAAAATTTCAAAGCAGAGATCACAGCCTTAGTCTGGTTTGGAAGTATTTATTTTTCTCATTCAGGCTGATGTTCAATAGACTCCACATCTCTGTCCTTGGAGCTGTTCAAGATGCAACCGGACAAGGCTCTGGGCAACCTGATCTGATTCAAAATAATCAGAGCAGAGTATTGGACTAGATGACATACAACCTCAATAAATCTACATTTACTAAATAATTTGGAGGATATTTTAGCTACTAAAATCTAGTAGTTAAACAAGTGTGGCAATTGGTATATGTTTTTTTGAGGTTCTGTGTTCTATTTCTTTGGGGAAATTACTCTTTCATTGAGGTCAATTAACTTTTTAACCAGACTTCACCAGGAGCAGACAATCACAAAAGTTTTTGGAAAATGCTTCCTGTAGAGTTGAAATGATTCTTTCACTAATATGACTCTCAGCAAGACAGATGCAATAAACTATTCTCTTTCCTTTGTCTTTAAAGACTATTAACATTTATAGACTGGCATGATGCAACTTTACCTCAAAGTCTGGAAACTTAAAATATAAAAAAAGTCCTAAGGTCTGTAACCTTTCCTGATCAATCTATCCCTAAAACCCAACAGTATTTTTGATTTGGCCTTGGTCATACACTCCACCATTTCTCCCAAATCCTCTTCCACAAAGAACAACTCAAGAACATGTATAGTGTTAAGAGATGTAGTTATCCATCATGTACATTATTCCATTTTAACCCCTCTTTTCCCTTATAAATGAGTAATGTCATGAGAGCCCAAATACTAGTATAGTGTAAGACCATATACTAGCATTAAGTTCTTTACTAATGGGGTGAATAGTTGGGTTACACCTGCCATAATCTTACTGGTAGCAAAAGATGGAGCTGCAGAATGCTTGATTGTACACTGGTGAAGTTAGTAGGCTTTTTGTAACTGGTTTAATGGGAGAAAGTTTTACTATTCTCACTTGTCATGCATCTCTATGTGGCTGAAAAGTATGCTCCATTTATTGTGAGCTAAATGAGATACACAGTTGATTTTTGAGGTTTCTGTCAGCATTCCAGTTTCTGTTACCTTTTGGGAATGTGTGCTGTGGACTATTCTTTTATAGTATAATATTTGAAATGGCTCTGCGGGACGGCATCTGTAGTCCATGTAATCCTTCTGACTCAGCATTTCAATAGATCACCAACAGGTGCTTCAGGAAAGAAAGAAGAAACTGGTACTAAGCAAGTATGGTATGAATTGTGTAGCGAGAACATTTCTTCCTAATCCTTGTTTATTTTTTTTTTAAGATGAGTCAGAATTTGTTAAATCATCATGTTTTACTAGTCTCTACACATCCATTGCTATTTAGCTTTTGTCCACTCCTTTGTTCACAGTGAAGAACTGTGTGAGTCCTGATCCTGTTTTAAACAGCTTTCAGACTCTCTTGTTGGTGCACTTTGCAAAGAAGCCAAACTCTATAAGCAGTTGGTTTGTTCTCAAGTGAAAAAAGACACTCATTTAAAGACTGTATTTATACTTCTTTGGAAACTGTCAGATTGTGTGTGAAGGAATTTATGGGCTATATCTATACATATCTATAAAATAAAACAGGTCACATCCCGTTCTCTGGATCTGAGAACAAACAGCTTGTATGTATGTAGATATGTTTCTTTTCCCCTTAAAACAGGGGGGGACTAATGGAAATACTCTCAGATGTGTTCTCCCCTCCAAGTTGTTCTTGGCATTGCTTGTTAATGTGGTATTTGGATTCGGTTATGTCTAAGGCAAGCATTAAGAGCAGTGGGAACCAAACAATATCACAGTCCATCACACAATCTGTCATTTAGTTTATTGTTAAATGTAGTAAATAATAAAATTAACAAAGCCATAGAATCTCTTTAGGGATTTGTTCCTACTAGGTCAGAATACCATGCTCACTGATATTTTGGTCCTGCAGCTATGTTTGGGATATCGTGTGCACTGTCACAGACCTGCAGGTATTTTTACAGACCATGAAGTAGCTACAGCAGTGGCTTTAAACCATACAGGATTATCTGCTCAGCTTCAGTCACTTCTGAAATGTTGGAGCTGACATCTGACCTAAAGCTTCCCAAGTGTTTCAAGCTAACACTGGAAGAATATAAACATGCACTCATCCTCAGAGACATAGTAAA
>JANHGN010008264.1:0-20753 GCA_024605025.1 Megaceryle maxima
CCTGCTCCCAGCAGGGGGGTTGGACTAGATGACCTCTAGAGGTCCCTTCCAACCCAGACATTTCTATGATTCTGTGAACTTGAACCACAACTGAACTTGTGGAGATTGGAAGCTCAGGATCAGTGTTGGTAGTTGGTATTCCTCTATTCATGTAACCATGAAATGGTGAAAGTTTTGTACCCTTACGGAGAAGCAAGGTCCTCAGTTGTGCAGGTGCCCTTTCCTCTCTATTGTCTTTATCAAAGGGCTATTCTCTCATAATGTTTCCATGTTTCATACGAAGACAAGTAGTTGGTACAGATCATCAAAAACTCACCCTTCATGAGACTGTCACAAAATGAGCACTCAGCAGCTGAATCTTATTCCCAACTAATAGTTATAATTCATGGGATCAAGAAGCTGTGAAAAGGGAAGCATTTCTGGTTGAGGTAGGTTTGGTTCCTCAGAGTTCCACCCATGTTTGGACCCAACACTGGGTGGCTGACTCACAAATCCAGTGAACGAATCTCCCTCACCTCCTCCCAGACATACAGCATTATGTACTTGGGCAACACCTCTGGCTTCAGCCAGCCTGGGCAGGGGGCACAGGGCTCTGACAGACACAGCTCTGCTTGCAAATGCTTACGATTTTAAGATTCCCACAATGTGAATACATAGATACTTTAAAAAAAAAAAAAAAAAAAAAAAGCTGTTTGAGCTGGACATGAGATACGTTTTCTTATCTTTTCCCTTCCCCTCACCCTCAGAGTCCTTTCCTCTTCCTGAGCTGCAATATGGTGCCTGAGAGGCAACCAAAATGGCAATTTATTCGGACTATTTACAAGGACTTACAAGGATTTACAAGTCTTAAGTAAGCAAAGTAAATCAGTTCATTAGGCCTGTGTTTACTTTAGCACTTGCTCTTCTGTTAAATGCCCATTTGCTAAATCCCTATCATTCTGAAAGCCTCTTCACACACCAAAACAAAATAAGGAATGAAGCTTTAAAATGAGAGAGTAAAGAGAGCTTTCATGGGACTTCAAAGCAGTATTTCAAACAAATTAATTCTACCCTTGTTTAAATGAAGTTTAGTATTCAGGAAGTACTTTGGTGTCAGTGAGCACTCTTTTCCAGCCGCAGAGGAGACCAGTGGGTACAGGGTGCTGACGCAGTGAGCTTGAGTAGCGACCTCTTGTACAGAAATGGAGCAGTGTGTTATTTCCTGATCAGATTTTGGTGTTTAAGTAACCAGCCCAGTAACCTGGCACGTCTTCGCCACCAAGATTTTAAAAACTCTGCTGTGAAAGGCAGAGCAGATGAAAGCAAAGGAGGAATAGAAACCTGAACGTGCTCGGTGCAGTACAGTATTTACCGCAGAGCACCGTGCGAGTTTTCTCTTTGGCACTTCGTTAATGGCTACACAAGGGAAGGGCTGCTCAGGCGAGGGCCGTCAGCTCCCGACATAACCCTCCTCCCCCTTCCTTCCAGGGACACGCAGGTTAGGGGCAGTCAGATTTTCACGGAGACTTTGAGGCGATTCCCAGCAGCTCGGGATGGGGATGAAGCGATCCCTCCGCTCTTTGGCAGGTGGTCCCGTTCCCTCTCCCGACCTGCGCTGATGCTTTTGAGCTGGTTCAGGAAAACGATTCAACGGCAGAAGTATTTTGTGGGGCCATCTAGTTATCTGCCTCATTCCCTGCAGCCGCTACTGCGTGCTCCCTGTGCCCGGAGCTGGTGGAGGATGGCGGGGGCTGCAGCTACCGCCGACCGCCGCCCCGCGCCCCGTTGTAGTTCAGGGCTCCACCGTGCCCCAAATGAGACTAGTGAACCTGCAGCACCCCTTGGCTTCCGCCGGGGACGCACCAGCGAGATGCAGCCGGCATTTTGCCGAGGGCGGCAAGAGGCAGCTCCGCCCCGCGGGGGCTGACGGGAAGGGGCGGGGCGGCGCGCCGCGCTGTCACGTGGCCTGCTCGTGCTGTCAGCCCCACGCGCGCGGCCAGGCGGCTATGAGCCGGTTCTTGCTTCGCGCTCTGCGTGTCCCTTGCCCATGGCCCGCCGCTCGCCCGGGGCCCGCCGCCCGTCCCCTGCGCACCGCCGCGCCGCGCCCCGCCTTCGCCAAGGAGCTCTTCCTGGGGACGCTGCGGAAGGTGAGGAGCATGTCTTCCGCTCTGGCTGCGGCCCGACCGGGGCGGGGGTCCTGTGTCGCGCTCCGGTGGCCTCAGGAGCGGGCGGAGGCTGGGGGGGGGGCGAGGTTGTCAGATACTCGTTAGCCGAGTAATGGCGGCTGGCGGAGAGGCGCAGGGGAGCAGTGCCCGTGTCTGCGTGAGGGAGCGGCGGTGGGAGGAGACCCGTGTCCGCAGCAGAGCGCAAGTCTGGCACCTGCTACCCGCCACCGGCTGCAGCGAGTCACTGGGTCCTTCAGGTTAGAAGAGACTTTTAAGATGATCGGGCCCAGCACTGCCAGGTCACCACTAAACCATGTCCCTTAGCACCACACCTCCACAGCTCCCCTCCAGGGATGGGGACTCCACCACAGCCCTGGGCAGCCTGGGACAGGCCTTCACAACCCTTGTGGTGAAACAATCCCTTTTAATGTCCAACCTAAACCTCCTTTGCCAGAACTTGAGGCTGTGTTCTCTTGTCCTAGCACTTCTTCCTTGGGAGAAGATCAACTCCACCTGGCTCCAACCTCCTTTCAGGGAGTTGTCTAGAGTGAAAACGTCTCCCCTGAGCCTCCTTTTCTCCAGGCTGAACAACCCCAGGTCCCTCAGCTGCTTCTCACAATGCTTGTAGTCTAGACCCTTCCTCAGTTTTGTTGCCCTTCTCTGGACATGCTCCAGCCTCTCAATGACCTTCTTGGAACTAGGGGACCAAAACTGGACCCAGGATTCCAGGCCTGGCTTCCCCAGTGCCCAGTCCAGGGGGACAATCCCTGCTTTAGTTCTGCTGGCCACACCAGTGCTGACACAAGCCAGGATGCCAGTAGCCTTCTTGGCCACCATGGCACACACGGGCTCATCTTCAGCCATTTGTCAAACAAACTCCCAGGGCCTTTTCCACAGGACACTTTCCAGCCACTCTTCCCCCAGCCCAGAGGATTGTCGGGGGTTGTTGTGACCCAAGTGCAGGACTGATCACGTGGCCTTGTTAAACGTCATTCTGTTGGCTTTGGCCCACTGATCCAGCCTGACCAAATTCCTCTGTAGAGACTCCTCACTCTCCAGCAGGATATAGGATCGCTTGGCAATCTTCTGATGCAACTCTAGTGAGAACTGTTGGTTCTCTGGTGTTTCAGTTGGCCTCTCAACTGAAGCTGGGTTAAAGAACCAGCTTATTCACTCTTGCACACACAAAATGCTGACGTAATTCTAAATACTCATGAGCAACCAGCATTTGAAGGGCTACTTTAAACCACAGTCACCTGTTTTTGCAAGTCTAGCAAATTCCCTAAAGAAACACCTGTGTTTGTTTATACTGGGCTCTGGGCATTAAACAACTGCATTCCACAAAACTTCTGTCAGTTTATCTTCTGTTTACTTCAAGGGACAAGACTTTTACTTAGAATTTTTTATAAGAAAGATTGAAGCTCATGTTGTGTCTTGAGTTGCTACTGGAGAAAGAAGTTACAGATTTGAGATCTAACACTGTACTCAACCACTACTTGTTAATCCAGGATTTGGGGTATGCATTTATCAAAGGTTACAGGGTTAAATAGAAAAAAAAAGAATAGTACAAGTCCACTGAAATGAGTTGATCAGCAAGATCTCCCAAAAGAGACCTTGTCAAAAGACTTATAACAGTTGGTAGTCAGACTCCATCACGTTAAACCCTTCTTCATATATGTCTTCTTTTTTTCCTCTCAAATTTCAATACAAAGGTTTTCTGAAAAGCTGTAGCATTCCTTAGATCCTGGATTTTTGGAGCTGATACGATTCTTCAGACCATCGTGAACAGTTTTGTTTGAGGAGAGTTAGACTCTTCTATTTAAAAGGGGAAGGAAGATAAAGATTAGAAGCATGCATGCCATGTAGTCTTTAACTTTTTGTATTAGTTGCCCTTTTTATTAGTTGAATTTTGTTGACATTATACAGGTGGAATGTGCTCTGTGTTTCCAAGGGACAGTGTTTATGGGCTGAGCTTTGAATACATCATAGCAGCAAATTGATTCTGAGATAAATTAAAATTGACTCATGGGTTTTTTAATCCTAAAATGGGATTATGTTGACAAAATCTGTGGTTGTGGAAGGACTTTTACATTCTCATAGTTATTAAAATCTCTTTGCATCTTCCTCATATTTACCTTCTGGTTTGGTTTTGGTATGTACTAAAGTTGAGTCCTGTGGATTTCATCAGATAAGGCTGTTACTCAACATTTTCCACAAGTCTTATTTTTCACAGTTTTTTCCAGTCTAGTATTTGAAAGGCTTCTGTTCTTGATATTTTTTTTTAAATAATTACACAATTCATGCTTAAAAAAAAAAAAAAATTACAAATTGCCTTTTATTTTAGGAAGAAGTTTTCCCTTATCCAGAAATTAGCAATGAAGAACTACAGGAGATCAACCAGTTTGTGGGACCTGTAGAAAAGTTCTTCAATGAAGAAGGTATACTTCTTAGTTTCTTATTGTTTAGTGATTGCAAAATGACTTAACTGTAGCAATTGAACAGGATTATTAAAATATTTACATTATTTTATGTGTTTATTGCTAGTAAGGTAGTGCTGCTGTTTCTGTAGGCACATTATTTTATGGCTGTTTTATCTGGAGTATTTGGATGCTGATAAGAAAACATAAATCTTCAAAACAAACAAAATAGAAAAAAAATAGAAAAAAAAACCAAAACAAACAGAAAGTAAGAGAATTCTGGATAGAGGTAGGATTTGAAATTGTTTGAATTGGCTCAGCTGATAATGCTATTACTATGTCATATTCTGTGATTTATTTTTTTTTCTGAAACTTTTTAACTGTCTTACTGTACTAAAAGCAAAATTCAGCAGAGATACTCATAAATGATGACTCCTTGAGAAACTGTGGAAGATGGAAAGCATTTCTGTTTTTTCAGCATTAATTGTGATGCTATTTGGGAAAAGTTGCATTAGCCACATACATTCCAGATAGGGTTGCAGGGTGTATCTGCTGTTACTGGTGCAACAGAGAAGCCAATTCTAGAACAACTGTAGAAAATTTTTTACAGACAGTGATTTCTGAGACAGTTAAACAGTATGGTCTGAGATTTCCCACTGCCACAGATACTAGGTCTTCATTGCCCAGCACTGCAGGAGTTTGAAGAAGCCTGTGATTGTTACAGATACAATTTGAGATCCAGGTAATTTTAACTATAAGATTGTCATGTTGCTCATTGACAGTAAATTAAAATTTTATGCAGATTATATTTTTTACTTCTTTTTCTCTGTTAGGGAACAGCATTTATTGAGTACAAAACCCCTGATACTTAGGGAGGAATCAAAATGTCAGATTAGTGTCTTAACTGAAGGTGGAAGTTGCTTGTCTTTGTTTGAATTCACAACTATCTCTGTTTAGGTATTCAGGGTAACTTAGAAGCCTGGTAAAAATAGATTAGGAGAGGAGCCTGAAATGGTTAGATATAATTGGCACTGGGTAAGGAAATTCATCTCAGCAGAGTCATTATTAAGCTTGACAATGTTCAGCCACCACAGATAGGTCTGTATGGGCATAATAGAGGAATAGGTAAAAAAGCACCTTTCTATCCCCAGACCAGCTGATGGCATACCACAGATATGTATCTCATACTATAAAAAATGAGCATGGCGAATGAAAAGTCCTTTTTCAACTAAGTTTTCTTTCTGCAGGGCTCCTCTTAGATGAGCATCAGAACATTTAGTTGTCTCCACCTATTATATTTCATACAGAAGTTAGTGTGTCATTCGAGTTTCTTTAGGAAAGCACCATTGCTTTTGCAGAGTTAAGTTATTTTCTGTACTTTTGGGAAAGATGGCTTGTGGACCTTTCGTTGCAGCTCTCAGCCTTACTGAGCTGCTTAATACAATTCTTGTTTATTTTCATTGTCACAGTACAGAGCACCTCTTGTAATCCCCTAGGAATTTGAATAACTCGCAGGAACAAGATTTTTCTAATTACATTACTTTTCTTTCTTCAAAAACAAAAATAAAAACAAATAAAACCCAACAAAACAACAAAAACAAACAAAACAAAACAAAAATACAAAAAAAAAAAAACCCAACCACAACTAAAACCAAACCAAACAAACAAAAAAAGCCCATGACCTAGATATAGTTCAGATAGAAAAATCCTGTAAATACTTTGGTTATTCCAGTCATGGTATCTCTTAAGCACAAGCACAACCTGTACACAATAGAAATGTTTGAGAAAATGATATAAACCCCAGATTTTTCCCACTTACAGATCCTTTTCCTATATATGTTGTGACTTTACATCCACAATCAGTATTCTTGGGACCTTCCATTTGGTTCTGTATTTGAATTTGATGGTGCAGTAAGATGGTCTACTGAAGTGGACCATTGTTCTCCAAAAGCAGAATTGGGACTTCCCACTGCAGTCTTTAGGACTTGTCCATGTGATTGTCACCAAAAGGCTAAAAAATCCTCGTTTTTCACTTTGCAGGGAGGAGGGTGGGTTGGGGTGAGAGGCTGCAGCAAATAGTCCCCACCCCATCCACTGTGTTCTTAGTCTTACAGAAGCCTGCTTAGGGTTTGAGACTTTGTCCAGCCATGAGGGGAGGGGCATAAACAGGACAGTAAGGTCAGCTGGAACTAGAAAGGGGTATTCTTGTGAAGTGAGGGATGAGAAGCATGTCTGTGCCTTTTCTAAAGATGCTTCAGTGGACTGGAGGAAAATTACAGTGAAGATGTGATGCTCCAGCAGCCCCTTTTTCTATAGGTTATTTCAGTTCTTCGTGTCTGGGCTCTCAAACTGACAGGTTCGTGATCATACTGCTCCTAACTCAGAGCATGCAGTGACCTCAGCTCTGATTCAAGAACACTGCAGTCTCAGATTTATTTTTTTCTGCACCAAGAAACACTTATAAATTAAAACCTTCTGTATTTTTAGTGGACTCTAAGAAGATTGATCAAGATGCAAAAATCCCACCTGAAACATTAAAAGGACTGAAGGACTTGGGTCTTTTTGGCATGCAAATTCCAGAGGAATATGGTGAGTAAATGATCACAAAAGAATAACCTGGTTTTGTCAAATAATGCATTCTAGGGGCTTTCAAAATGTGTCTGTACTATTCCATGTGTGGTCATGGGACTCAGAAGTCCACATTAAGAGCTGAGGCTTCCTCCTTTGGTTAATAAAGAGACGTGGGCACCAAGAGTGTCCGTTGGCTGTGTAGTGAGCTCTGTCTACTCCTGCCTTGGGCACCTAAGTTAGATGATGGTGTCAATACCTCCTGTTGTGTTTTTTGTATGCAGTAGCTTGTTATTCTGTGGGACTTGCAGTTCTTGCTGATGGTCCCTAAAATTCCACTGGGTCCAAACCACAGTGTCTGGTGGAACTGATCAATCAAAGCTGTCACCTGTTGTTGGCGGATAAGGATGTGTTTGACCATATAGAAGTAGAAAGGTGAAATGTTTATTTATTAAAAGTATATCTTTTTCATAAAACCTTTCCTATGCAATATTGAACAAAAAGTTTATCTCTTAAAGGAGATTACAGTGCCAGTTGAGATCAGAGATATTAATTCCTCAGTGGATTAATTCTTAAGCTTGCAAAGGAATTTTAAAGAAAATGTTGATCTTATGCATAAAATAAAAATTAGATCGACGCAGATATTTTACATGAAATGTATGAAGAAGTAAGATCATTGCATTGCCTATTTTCTATTATAAAAGGAGACTTTAAAAAGAAAACTCAGGGGAAGACAAAACTGACCATCTTCAGAAGATAGTTTCAGTGGGCAAGATATTTAATTTTTGAAGAGAATAGTGTGAAGCAATCTTTCTTCAGTGATTGCCATAATACTATATAAGCTGGAGACATACCTCAGTATTACTCAGTTTTAAAGTAATGTCCTATTTCTCATAGGATTTTTGTAACACCTTTTTTTTGTTTGAGGCAACATAACTAGTGTCTTGCTGCACTGCTTTTAGTTCTTCAAATAAAGTGCTTATATACAAAGTCATTAAAATGTATTGGATAACTTGCATGTACTGTAATATGATATGACCTCTGAGTAATTAATTTTTAATTAATGCCTTTGAAATGCATCAGAAGTGGTATTAAATGATTTTTATGGGTATTCAGACCTAGGCAGGGTAAGATAGGAAAGAACTTTGGAATCGTAATTTACTATTCATTAACTAGAAGTGTTTCCCCCTCTTCATATTTTTTAGGGAGCCTCAAAGTGTTTGTCTTCAAAATATTTTTTTTAATTTAATGAATGTTTTTGTTCTTGTATTGTTTTGAAGCTTGTGAAATAATAATCTCAGCTTCCAGTTTATAAAAGATTTGCAATCCATTTAGAACGTCATAGTGCTGTTTTCTTGTAAACTTGTACGCTGGATAAAAAAACTGAAATTGGAAAGCAGTCACCTGACTGTAAGCAAGCTACTGTTGTTTTCTGCACCATAAATAATATCCTTCTAATGATGTTCTTTCCCATTTTCTGTAGTTTAAACCTTCGTTATTTTCATTGGTGGTGCTTGTCATAGTTTAAAACTCTTCAGTGGCATGTATTCAGTGCTTCGTGCTTTGTGTGGTGGTTTTCATAATGGTTTGCAATAGCGGTGCATTTACCAGCAGCATGAAACTGCAGAGCATTAATGGGAAGAATGAAGCTTGTGGAAATACTGGAATAATGGAAGTCTCTAACATGGGCATCACTAGAATTACTGCACACATCACCAGTAGCTTCCAAGCTGAATCCTGAACCCAGCATTGCTTAGAAAAGGGAAAAGAAGTAGGAATGTATAGAGAGGAGGAGTGTGAGTTCTAATTCATGTCAGCTTGCTCTGAAGAAAGGTGTCAGAGGCAGTGATGTGATTTAACAGCGTTGGGGAGACTTGTTCTTGGAGACTTTTCAGTATACTTAAAATAGTGGGACTGTTCAGACATCTGTCAAAATAAGGTGTTCATTATCCTGACGTACACCACTGTCCCAAGTCTAAAATTATTACCCTGGACAAAAGATTATCTTGATTAGATAAAGCTGCTTATTCAGCAGTAATATATAAAATACTCTTAAATTACAGGGAGCAGGACTTCTAGTCCCAGTGACATAAAATTCTTAAGCGTTAGACTCATACAGATGCGGCTCTGATTTATCCTACTTCTTTTCAGGCTCTTTTACGAGTAGTCTGTGCATTTGCAATAGCACATCACAAATCTCTTCCAAAAGCATGTGCTGGCATCAATTTTTTTTCTTGATATAGTTACATTTTTTTATGAAAGACATTTTTGACGTGTTGTCTTTTATCCTCCTTTAGTACCAGTTGGAAGTCTGCTGGGGAGCTGTTTTGTGTCCGTTTTGCTGTCTAGGTCACATTCTGCCCCATTGGCAGTAGAGCTGGGGACAGCCTGGCTGGCATTGGGTATGGTACCGGCCCAGCCCTGTCCTGGGGCTTCTCTAGCACTGCTTCTCTGAAGTTGGGCAGCTGAAAAGCCGTATATGGGCTAATTGTCTGGCTTTGTAATGTAACATGGGAAATGTTACGAAAAAGAAAATAATTTTATCCTGTAAGCACAGAAATTCAGACCAGATTAGTTTTTTATGCCAAATCTTTCACTGTTTTCACATTGAATTCACATGGATTGTGCTGTTTCCTCTGTGTATGTGCTCAAACACAAACATATCTGCTTTCTGGATAGAACTAAATCCATCAGAACTCCTGCTTATTAAAAAAAGTTATTGTTTTCACAATGCTTTCTTCTGGCACAACTGCAGCTATGTGGTACTTGTTTGTGGACACTCTCTGTCCAGTGTACACTGAGACCCTCTCCAGTTAATCATGATATGTTCTTGATGATTTTTGTACTTGAAGGGAATGTATTTTGGGGGAGGGGCAAGTTTAATTGTAAGTTATCTACTTTGAATAAAGTGTATTATTTGTTCCAGGTGGTCTTGGGCTATCAAACACTATGTACGCACGTTTGGGAGAAATCACTTCTTTAGATGGATCTATTGCAGTTACTCTGGCAGCTCATCAAGCTATTGGGCTTAAGGTAACACTTTTATTTTGTGTCAAGTCCTTGTACACAACTTGCGTAGGAAAGGGGGGGTGCAGTTCATTTCAGTGTGGAGTGTGGGTGTAACAAACAAGAATTCCCTGTGAAGCGTAAATCGGGTGGAATGTTCTGACATCAAGTTGGTTGGTCACGTTCCCAGTGCCTTGGTGTAAGACTCACATGCAGCGTAAAGACCGAGTATGAAGTATGCAGGAAAATTACTAGTCCTGCAAACATAAAGATAATAAATCTTAGAAAAAGTATTTTACATGATGCCAAGTTTTTTAAATTGAACAAACTTAATAAAAGTAGCTAGAATAAATATTTAAATAAATAAAATAGCAGGGAGGCTTAAATTGGGGGGGTGGGGTTGGGACAGCTCTGCAGAGAACTCAGAAGGGCACAACTTTTTCTAGCTGAATGAGGCTACATATTGGGGCAAGAGACTCCCTATAGCAAGCAAGTGAATTTTAAACTTGTTTTCTATAAGATAACCTTTTAGTCGTGGATGGATGATAGTAGTCTGAAGCTTGCAATAACAATAAGTTCATTATAACAAGAAAAAGTCCTTGATGGAATTGAGCATACAATGCTGGTTAAAAATGGGTATTTATTCCTCACCTTGCTTAAAATGTTGCTGTGTGTAGAGCAGGGCTTGTGGGCTGAGCTGAGTTTTAGAGCAGTCTAATGAGATGTAACATAAGACACAACTGCTGTTACTCTTCTGCTGTGGCCAGTTTGGGTCAGTCGGGGTTAATCCTTATGCTGAGTAACTCTGTTTTAGCTATTTAACTATAGATTATTTAGCTTTAGCTTGTATTTTTGTATTTATTTTGTCCTTTGTAAGAAACCTGCAGTACAAAAAATAAATACAAAAGTTAATTAAAATAAGTGCACTCACAAAATTGCTGAATACCTGTGTAATGAAATAATTTGGAACTTAATAAATCATGTGTTCTGTTCTCTGATTAGGAGCTTGGAAAATTGCTGGGTTTGAGGTTGTTAAAATAGGGTAATACCAATGAAGGTATGAGAAATTATAAAGGTAGGATTATCTCAGTGCATTTCAGAGCAGCAGTTGTCTTCACTTACAGTATGGATACAGTAAAACTGATCCTAGAAGGCTATCTTAACAATAAGCCATTTCTTGTGGGCATTTGAACAACTGGATGACGATAACTGACACATTTTAATGTGTAGCAAATAATAATGTCTACTGTTTATTAAATCAACTCTTGTTATGTCATTACATTTGCAAATTAAGCTTCCTGAAGCTTGCCAGCTTAATTTCTTTTTTACACAGGTTGATGCTGAAAAGTTTTCTATTAATTCTTTATTTAGGGAATCCTCATTGCTGGCACTGATGAACAGAAAGCGAAGTATCTGCCTAGACTGGCGTCTGGGGAGCACATTGCAGCTTTTTGTCTCACTGAGCCTGGAAGGTACTGCATTTATAATCAGAAAAGCTTCAGAAAGCAACAAAACACCAAAATGATTTTTTGATTCCTTCATCTTCATTACAGTGGTTAATATATTCAATCTTTGTTATTTGGTGCTTATGGCTTCAGTATAAAGGTAAATTTTTTTTTTTTTTTTAAAAAAAGGTTCTCTTCAAATCATGTAGCTCATCTCTCCCAATGTGCTGCTTATGGAATCTCCATTAAATCACTAAATGTTCCTATCCCAAGAACTCATCCACTTAATTTCTGGCATTAGTGAATATGAATTGAAAGGATACTTTGGTCTATGTTAGAAATAACCTGCTGTGACTGTACTAAGATGCTTTCAGTTCTTTTTCAAAATTATAAAAGCCTACTAAAAATAGTAGGAAGAAATTTTGGTCTTAAGAGTTTAAAAAAAGGCATCTTTGCAGCAGCAACTTCATTTCAAAGCTGAAGTTGTATTTATGATGTTTATTCATTGACTGTTGCTAATGTTGCAAATTCTGTTAATGCAGAAGAGGTACAGTTTTCTTAAAAACTTTTAGGCAGAGGTAAAGGAAACTGATGGAGGGACTGAGACCAGTTGAATGTCTGAAGTAGAATCTTGCTTGTCCATAACAACCTATGGTTTGAAACTGTCTTTTGTTAATTCTGGTCTGCTAGAGTGACTTGCAATGAGCACTTGATTCACTTGCTTACTTTCATGGTGCTGTGACACAGATACCTCCTAACCAGAGATCTTATTCAAGAGCCCCAAGCTGGATTTTGTCTCTCTAAAAGCTATGCCAGTATTACTTAGATTACTAGTTTTAGTAACTTTAACTCCAGCCCTCTTAGAGACCTTAGTTCTAGTGCACAGGAGCAATCATTTTTAGAACTGATTTTCTGAATTAGTAATCTCTGTTAAAATACCAGCTGAGATTTGTCTGTTCCAAGAGCTTAACTCTCTTCAGCTGAAAGCCTCAAGTGAGCCATTGTGGCATTTTTAATTTGTGGAAGAGGAAGCTACTTTGAAGGGGGAAATTATGTACAATTTGTTATGTTACATAATAAGGTGGTAATTCAAGAGAAGGCATGAATTTATAATCACAGACCATAAACTTTAGATAGCTTTATTTTCTTTCCTTTTGTTTTTTCCTCCCCCCTCCCCATTTCCCCCCACACACTTCCCTCCATATCCTCTTTTTTTTTCCTCCCCCTCCTTTTTTTTTTTTTTTCTTTTTTTTCACCTGCTGACTTATGCTCCTATAGAAAGTATTTGATATGCCCAAGCACTGTCACATGTTTGGTTTTCATTTCTGTTGAGCTTTTCTTCCTTTAGACTATAAAAGCAGAGTGTGATATTTTTGAGGAACTTAGACATTTTAAATTTGATTGTGTTTTAGAATGATGGTTTCAATGTGCCTTCACATACCTCAACATGTAGATCAAAGAAGTTGCTTACATCGCATTTTCAACTTTCTGGTCAGGTCATAAGACTGATAAAATATGTGTTAATCAGCAGAAATATCCCCTCAGATAACTTAAGCTGAAGCAGTTTTCTTCAGAGCTGTTGAAACAAGTTTCCTTGTTAGTTAAAAACTAAAATGTATGTACTACTATTTACTGCAACTGTAAATACACCTCTTTAAAGGATGGAAAGAAGGAAAAAATGTGATTTTGTTTTTTTGAAGCATGCCTATTTATTTAAACATTAATATCTTGTTTGACTTTCAGTGGAAGTGACGCTGCATCTATCCAGACAAGAGCAACCCTCAGTGAAGATGGGAAACACTTCTTATTAAATGGCTCCAAGGTATCTACCCCCAGGCTGGAAATACAACAGGCTTTGTTACAGATTTCTAGAAAAAATCTGTGTCTTTCATAGCATTCCAGACAGTTTGTTTGGCTAAAGAAGAATTTTGAGTTTTCAAAACTAGTGAAGAATGACCATGTCAAAAAGACAGCCTATGTTGTTCTAGGGCCAAAGAGAACATCTCCCTTATGAGGAAAGGCTGAGGGAGCTGGGTCTCTTTAGCTTGGAGGAGACTGAGGGGTGACCTCATTAATGTTTATAAATATGTAAAGGGTGAGTGTCAGGAGGATGGAGCCAGGCTCTTAGTGACATCCTGTGATAGGACAAGGGGCAGTGGGTGCAAGCTGGAACATAAGAGGTTCCATGTAAATGTAAGGAGAAACTTTTTTGCAGTGAGGGTGAAGAGCCCTCGAACAGGCTGCCTAGGGAGGCTGTGGAGTCTCCTTCTCTGGAGACATTCAAAACCCACCTGGATGTGTTCCTGTGAGACCTAATCTAGGTGATCCTGCTCTGGCAGGGGGGTTGGACTAGATGATCTTTCAAGGTCCCTTCCAACCCTGCCATTCTGTGCTTTTCAGAGAAAGCACACTGTGCAGGGAATAACAGTCACTGAACTCTTGATAAGAAGGATATGAAAAGGCCCTCTTAAGGTCCTTCTCTGTATTGCCAGCTCGTGATGCTCAGCCTTAGAGAGGGTTGGTTAATTAGTCAGCCCCCACAGGGACATCAGAGGCAAAAAGAAATCTAAACCCACGCCTTCGTCTCTCTTCGTTCTTCATGCCAGCTTTTGTATGTATTTTTGAAATAAAACTTGACATTGAATTGGAAATAGGGCTGCTTGGAACGTTTCTGCTAAAAGGAACAACAGCAAAGTAGGTGCCATGAGTAGCAGGATATACAAGCTTCTGTGAAAATGCACCATGGATTTTAATTTCATTCAAATCTGGTTTACAACCTATTTTTATAATTGCTCTAACCATACCATTCTCTGGTCAGCTTTCCTTGGAAACGTGTTCACAAGAGGCAATACTAGTAGCATAACACTCAAGAAAATTTAAGGGAAGAAGCAGCACTTTTTCACCACTCTTCTTTGCTGTCCTATTATGAAATGCTTCAGCACAGTGCTCACAAAAACAGAACAAACAAATTTCTTAGGTTTCTTTCTTCTCTCAAAACAGGTTTGGATATCAAATGGTGGCCTTGCTAATATTTTCACAGTGTTTGCCAGGACAGAGGTTGTTGATAAAGATGGACAACTGAAAGACAAAATTACTGCCTTCATCGTAGAGCGGGATTTTGGCGGAGTCACCCATGGGAAACCTGAGGATAAGTTAGGCATTCGAGGATCCAATAGTAAGAATAACTTGAAATTGTTACCAGAAATGGTTTTAAGGTTTTAATGTTTTAATGTGTTTAGATCATCTGAATTCAGAGGCAAATCAGTATCTATTGCATATACCCATATTAAGTTTCACGTTTCTTTACCTGGTTTTTCCGACAAGTCTTTCCTAATCGGGGTCTGAAATAAGAAATCCATATTGTATAATACTTTTCTGGGTATGTGAAACTCCTTAACTATGCAGTGAAAGAAATTACTCTGAAGATTCAGTAACCAAGTAGCTTTAATCTAGAAGTAAGTTGTCTTCTGAAGCCCACTGGTGATTATAATTTTTCACCATCTATCATTTGGACTTGACTGCTTTATCAGCCTCTTGAAATAGAGACAAAACTACAGTTCTGTTTGCACGATGTTCATTAAAGATACTTTGAATATTTTACATCAGTAATTGGTGTCAACTGCAGTCTTTTCCCAAATTCCAACTTCTTAGGCAAAGCATGTGTAATTCTGTCATAAAGAGTTCATTAGGAAAACTTCATTTTTTTGTTACAGAAAATTATGTTCCTCAATGCTTTTTAAATATTTCAACATAAATAATTCAACAGCTATTAACTCTGTGTTTCAGCCTGTGAAGTACATTTTGAAAACACCAAAGTGCCTATAGAGAATGTGATTGGAGAAGTCGGAGGGGGATTTAAGGTAAGCAGAGAAGAATAACTGCTGATGATTATTAAAAGCCTGAAAGAGACCTTCTTTTTTATATTTTGGTTTTCTTCTTCTGCTGATAAACTTGAGCAGTGCTGCCTAGTTTGAATGTTGTTTGTCTGGTTTTGGATAAATACCTTTTTATCTATGTTTTACCTTAATATAATTTGAATAGACCTTTACTTCCAGGTCACTGGATCATCAGTAACTGAAAAATATTTCAGATCTGAAATTGGATGTAGTAGGTCACCTTACAAGCCTAGTTTTGAAGCATTACTGCTGGGATGCTGAATGCTGTGCTGACTGGTGTGAGGGCAGATGTCACAGGACAGGAAGCATATTCCAGTGACAGATGAAATCCATGAAAGCATTAAATGTGAAGAAGAGAGCAGTAACCATCACGGCTAAGGAGAAGTTTTGTGGCAACAACTTTGTTCTCTTTACAGGTTGCTATGAATATCCTGAACAGTGGAAGATTTAGTATGGGCAGCGCATCTGCTGGGATGATTAAAAAATTGATAGGTGGGTGAATTAGGTGTTCTGGATTGCTGGATGCCATCCAAAAACCAGATCTGCATAAGGTATATGATGCAGTTGACTCAGAATAGTAACCTGAGTCTTGATTGAGTGTGTTGTCAGTCATAACAGGCTTTGACAACTTTAAAATATGAAAATATTTTAAATTTTTCATAAGAGTGTGTTTACAGTGTTTTAACCCTGAAGATTTGTTTCAGTTCATGTAGTGGGAAGTTATTGCCTCTCTGGAATTTTTCTGAGGTAAAATGCTCTTCCTAAGAGAATAGTCTGTATACTATTGCTTTTAGAAGGTATAAGCTCCCCTAAAACCTCCACTTGAACAACTGACAAAAGCTTATACATATTAATAAGTAATAGAATTGGTTTCTACCAGTAGTTACCCAAGATAGTAACATAAATCCCTCTAAAGTAATCACTTAGCACTAAAAGTGCCGCCTTGAAGGGAACAGGTGCACACCTCAGATTG
The DNA here is from genome assembly GCA_024605025.1 of Megaceryle maxima. Lineage (NCBI taxonomy): Eukaryota > Metazoa > Chordata > Aves > Coraciiformes > Cerylidae > Megaceryle > Megaceryle maxima. Next base: position 16,450 of record JANHGN010008264.1, read on the forward strand.
TTGTTTAAAGCCTTTGGCACTTTGTTCCCAAACTTGATCTACACGATGATTTTGAGGGTGTTTTTCCACAAAGTGCTGCTTCTGAAGGGTGCAGACAGGGTGAAATGTCACAGTCGGTAGAAGGACACTCACCAGGAATGGTCGGTCACATGCTTTGAGACGGATTTCTTGGATTTCTTTTTGCTTTGTTTGTTTTTAAAGAAATGACAGCAGAGTATGCTTGCACCCGGAAACAATTCAATAAGAAACTGAGCGACTTTGGATTAATTCAGGTAATAAAAAATAAAAACCAAAATCTCTGTGCTTTGTAGCAACTAAGTACAAGGACATAGATTGTTGGGGCTCTTCTGGCTGTACTGGTTTAAATAAATTGCTAGAGGTATGACATTTGTATAAACTTAGCACAGAATTCTGTACACTGATCCGTACAGTTGGCTAGAATGACAAATGTAATGAATAAAGATGTATTTTCTTTAGATTTTCCCTGATTGTTTTATTGGTTTATATTTGATAGTATGTTAAACATATGAAAACTGGAGTTGTGCTCTTAAGTTTCAGACTTGATGGGAAGGTTTTGCATCTGAATTACTGTATCATTCTTTGCATTACCATTTGACAGGAGAAGTTTTGTTTTATGGCTGTGAAAGCATATGTAATGGAGAGTATGGCTTACCTCACTGCAGGGATGATGGACAGGCCAGGCTTTCCAGACTGCTCCGTGGAGGCAGCCATGGTCAAGGTAATTAATTTTACTGAAAGACTTGCCTACAGCTTTACGCTAATACCAACGACACCTCTTCTGTTTTTAAGTCTTCATTCCAAATTGCTGAGAGGCTCAGGTATTACATTTAGTCATGTGATACAGAAACCTCGATTGGTGAAAAAAATAGACATCGCCGTTTTCTCTATATCCCATGTACTGTTGATTCCCTCAGATCCAGGCTTTTCTCACCATATGAAATAAAAACTGCATACAAGAGGTTTAGAATATCATGGTCCTCTTGAACTCTGCTGTTATGTGCCCTCACACGGTAGCAAGAGTAAAAAGACAGTTATATTTCCAGCTGCAGGCCTGGCTCAGGTCCTTCTGTCCTGGCTTTAACTCAGAATTGGTTGCAAACTGTATGTTGAGAGTCAGGACCTCTCTGTGAGAATGTAAGAATTTAAGGCATTTAATGTAAGGAATTTAAGGTGTTCCTGCAGCAGTAGGGCTGGGTGCTTGCTTGCTGGCTGGCAGGCACCCTTGAGGAGAATTTGCCCTTGAGGAGAACACCCAGACATTCAGCCCCATTTGATGGTCCCTTATGTTGTGGTTGGTTCAAGAGAACTCAGGTACTGGAATCTGGGCTGCAACCAAATTCTCTCGGTCTGTGGCAGTCACTCTCCCAGGAGTATTTCCATGTAGATACTTTTTTGGGGATTGAAAGAAACTATTTAAGTTTGATCAAAGTATGCACCCCAAGCCATAAGGGTACTATTTCAAACAAGCTTTTAACAGGACTCTTGTTGTAACAGCAGGACTAAGTATTACAGCAGTGCACATAGATACAATAGCAGAGCAATGTTTTTGGTATTTACCGTGTTACATGGTGACTAAACCCCTGTTCACCGGCAGGTGTTCAGTTCTGAAGGCGCATGGACTTGTGTAAGTGAAGCACTGCAAATTCTTGGGGGCCTTGGCTATATGAAAGATTACCCCTATGAACGCTACCTCAGAGACACCAGGATCCTTCTGATTTTTGAGGCAAGTATCAAGACACTGTTCTTACTGTAAACTGAAGATCACACACTCGCATTCTGACAACCTGAGCTGAAGGCCAAGTGTTCAGTTGAATGGGCCTTAATTCCTTTAGGTGCAGAGTCTGTAATGGTTAAAGGATCAGGAACTGATCTTGTTTTTTGAGGATAGGGGTGATACTTTCCTATAGTAAAATAAGATATGATGGCTTTTATAGACTAATCACAAAGTGTGAGGTACAGTAGGAACTGGCGCCAGCTTCGCCTCTGAAAAGATCAAACTAGTAATACATATATATGGTGGTAGATAGGTAGTGGATATACAGTTTTGTAAATATTTATCTGGATGGTTTCAACAAGATATGCAGCTGTTTTGAGAAGAACCAGTAACAGTTCATGGCTTGGGTTTGTCATTTTGAACAGACCACAGGGTTCTAAATTAACATAAAAGCCTGAGACTGACAAAAGTAACTGATCAGTTGGTGTTCATTAAGTAGTTGTAATTGCATTTGCTGACTCAGGATGAATTCACAGTACTACATCTGTTGAAGCAAGAGGCTCAGGGGAGTCAAGCTGGCCATTTTGCTCTGTATTGAGCATGTTTTGAAACCTTTTTGCTGCTGCTTCTATTTTCATATGTCTGTACTAATATGTGATAGGATTCAGTAAGAGGTATGGGCAAAATTTCAATTTCTAAACAGATTTCTCTAATAGGATTTTTAATTTTTTATTTTTTTTTTTATGGCTGAGCTGCTCTGTCAGTGCCTAGACTTGAGTAACCTTTCCTCTTGGGTGCATCTCAAGTGAAGTAGGAAAACTCACAAAAGATTAATTTAGAAATTTAATTAACTTACTGATATGCACATATTAAAAAAAAAATAATAATGTTGGCCATGGAATTTATTCTGTTTCCAAGCTGGATTATCAGTGACATGTGTACATCTGAGTTATAATTCCAGGCTTGATTTATTTTTTTGGCGGACCATTTAGAAATAATAATTTCCCTCCTGATGTCAGGACAGCAAAGATCTCAACTGCAAATTATCACAAGTGGGAGTTTTTCAACGGCAGTTCAGTGCATAGTGGTCCCCTCTGGCTGCTTTGGCAAATACGTGTAAGTAGGAAGAGTCAATTCCAGTACCAAGTGAAGAGCAAAGCCAGCCATCCTGTAAGGTCATCCTGTGGGGTTTGATGTTCATGAGTCCAGCAGGTGTTCTGAACAGTAAAATCGAACCCAGATCAATGTAAGGAATGCTTTCAAGACTCAGTGAAACAGAATCACAGAGCGATAGGGACTGGAAGGGACCTCTGGAGATCATCTAGTCCACTCCCCCTGTCAAGGCAGGTCTACCTAGAAAAGGTCACCCAGGAACACATCCAGGCAGGTTTTGAATGTCTCCAGAGATGGAGACTCCACCACCTCCCAGGACAGCCTGTTCCAGTGCTCCATCACCCTCACAGTAAAGAAGTTCCTCCTCGTGTTTAGATGGAATTTCTTATGTTCAAGTTTGTGCCTGTTACCTCTTGTCCTGTCACTGGGCACCAACAAAAAAAGACTGTCTCCATCCTTCTGACACCAGTATTTATAGGTATTGATAGGATTCCCTCCTCGGTCTTCTCCAAACAAAGACAGACCCAAATCCTTCAGCCTTTCCTTGTAAGAGAGATGGTCTAGTCCCCTAATCATCTTTGTAGCCCTTTGCTGTCCACTCTCCAGTATTTCCCTGTCCTTGAACCAGGGAGGCCAGAACTGGACACAGTACATCAGGTGAGGTCTCACCAGGGCAAAGTAGAGAGGGAGGAGAACCTCCCTTGACCCACTGGCCACACTTCTTTATGGACCCCAGGAGACCATTGGCCTTCTTGAGAGTACCTTTCTTCAGAGAACATATTTCACATTGCACAGGATGTAGGACGTCTTGTTCAAAAAAGCCACCATGCCATTGGAATTCATGTAATTAAGCTCATTTTTCTCACTGCTCCCAGCAGTTTAAAGCTACTCTTCTGCTAAAACAAGGAGGTTCATACTTGTTTGCCTTGGTCTGTTCATAAGGGCAGATGATGTAGTCAGATAGTTAAATGCCATTTGTTGTAGCCCGGGACATTATCCTCATCCAGGATCTGTTTCTGTTGTCCAACAACAACAGGTATCCTGTGCTCTGCCTGTGCTTTGCCAAAACTCCCACCTAGTTGTAGTAACAGGCAAATAAATACTTACTCTGTGAGCTGTCACCTCTTTGTCATATGGCCTGTCACTGGGTCATTACAGTTTTGACACTTCATTAATATGCAGAGTGCTTGTCATCTGTGACCACCCTTCTGTGTTTTGATCTTTAGTCTTCAGACATGTATATTAAAAGAATCGACGCTATATTGGATTTCTGGACATCAATTTCTACAGTATTGTCCTAACTTCTCAGTCTGCATTTGCTTTCCAAGCAGGCATATTGAGCAGGTTTACAACTATTTTAAGTAGTCCTTTATATAAAGAGCATATTTTTTTACTGAAAATGCAAACTCACTTGGGAGTGCAGACTCTGGCATAAGTGTGTTTTCTTTACAAGTGA
>JANHGN010008267.1:7241-21943 GCA_024605025.1 Megaceryle maxima
TTTTTTTTTTTTTTTGTTATTTCTCCTAAACTCACTCCTAAGATAAATTTTTACCCTATTCTTCAGTGGGTAATATTAATATGAAAACTTGCTTATGATAGCTGTGAGCTTGCTGTGAGCTGCATGTATGTGAGTTTAGGAGAAGGAAAGGACCCGTAATAGAAACACCAACTAATGATACAAACTATGGTGTAATTTAGATTTCTTACAGTGTACAAAATTTGTACATACATATATATATATAATTCCTGAGTGTTTTGGGAAGGGAATTTGGGAAGCAGAAGAAGTAACATTAGGCACTATGATGTTGTAAAATTATAACATTATGACTAAATAACTGAAATAATTTTGCATAGTACCATAAAAATCATATTCTAGTTACCACCTGGCAGGACCCCATGCCCTTCTTTCAATCCATAAAGATGGTAATTTAATTGAGAAACTGTGATAGAAATGTAGCAGGGTGGCAACATATACAGTGGATTAATGCCCTGGCTTTTCATCTCCAGAGGCCTGCCTTGAAATTTGATTTGGGCCACACGTGAAATGAGTTTGATAGTCTCAACCAAATCTGTGGTGGAAACTAATCCACACAAAATGCATGCTGCACAGCTTAGCACAGCTGGCAGTCTCTTTTCAACAGAGGTCCAAAGCTGAAATACCAGGGGAGGTTTCCAGGCATGACAGAGGTGCATTTGCAGATTTATGTGCAGTAACTTGAATAGTGCATGTCAATAATCTGTTACTTTTATGAGGACAAAAATCCACAAAATTCAAGTAAAATAAAGAGAATATGGCTTTAATTCCTTTAGAACCTGTTAGGTGGAGAACTGGATTTGATAATTTAGCTGAGTGAGTGAAGTTTATAACCCAGAATAAAATGTAAGGGGACTGATTCATCTCTGACACTATCTAAACTTAAATCAGTGGTATTTCAGCAGAAATTGCTTTGACACAAGAAGTTTACTGCATACTTAACATCTCATCTTAAGAATAATAATTAATAGAAGAGGGAAAATGAACTTTGAAGACAACACAAGAAATAGCAACATGTACAGTAGTGAAAGCTGCCCTACTAGCAGTTATTGTTTGCATATTCTAAGCCAGCTGTTATTTGGTATTTCCAAAGAAAAGTAAGCATTTTATATGGCTTTACACACAGATGGCTATAGGTTCTCCCTTTGCAGATGTGTCTGTAGGGGGCCTGGTATCATCTGTCGATCCTACTTGGTGCAGTACCAGAGACTTCTCAGCATGAAGTGCTAATAGTAGCCGCTATATAGCTCCTTCTTTTTAATGTCTTATTGGTACAAACTTTCTGTTTATTTTCACTGTGGCTTATTGCATCCACACAGTGTAAAAAAGTAGAAGTTTTGCCAAACTGTTAAGAAATTTCTAGTAGGAGAACCATTACCTACTTCAGGTCTTTAAATCATGACAAAGTTTTTGGCACATGGTGAAGAAACTGTCCTAAATTGTGTGTCAAAGTTTCCCAGGTAAGTAACTGATTGGAAAGAAACTTCAAGAAGATTCAGGCTGCTTATTTTAGCTGACAAAACTTAGCTGTGCAGGATCACTCCTAGCCTTTAAATAACTCTGGTCCTCTCCATCAGCTTGTTAAGGAATTAGGGCTGAAGCCTGGGGATGGCTTTTTGAAGCACCCAGAATCAGGTGTCTAAGTTAAGCAAACTGTGTCCAACACCAGAGAATCAAATCCATGTGCAGTAAATAAAGTTTTTTAAACAAACAGCCACAATAAAATCAGTGAGTATATATATTTATGAAATAAGGATTGCAGAATCAGATCAAATGAGTTATCCTGTTATTACCAAGGAGACTATTTGAAATAATAAGGTTACATAGCTTAGTATATATCAGAATCATGATTTTTCTTCTCTTGAGCAGTATTTAGCAGTTACTTGCCTATATATCTTTGCTTTAAGCATTTATTTGTTACATACCAAACAGTTCACACACTCACTGACTTTTGCTCTGTAGGATTCTAATTTCTTCTTCTCCAGTGGTTATTTTTTGTTCTAGATTGTATTATGTGCTACCCTCTCTTGTCTTTACCATCACTTTGTGATGAGCACAGATGCTTTTATAGGGTTAAGCTGAACCCAAATCTGTTGCATGGAATAAGGTATAAATGGTACATGATTTTCAAGTGCAGTTGACACAACAGCAACTGATGTTAAATATAGAAGTATAGACTTGTTGTTCATGACCATCACAACTGTTTGGGCTAAGCATGGGAGATAGATAACAGATGTGTGAGGTAAGCAGTACCAGTGAATATACTTCTTTGTTAAACTAGGACACTCTATTTGAGATATATATGTACACACATAGGAAGAGAGCAAAAGGAGTGTCTTTCATCCATTTTTAACAGTAAATTATTCAGTGAAATAGGAGATTAGATTGGAATTCTACAACTAAGAGAAGATAAAAAAAAGAGTTATTCCATAATTGAAGAAGTTTTTCTCCCTGTAATGGATAATTATGGAATAACTCTCTTTTATAAGTGTTTAAAAGACATGAGAATGCTCTCAACTAAGTAGCTCTCAACTCTTACATCTTGTATAAGAGCCTGTGATTTGTCATGGGGGAAAAAAATAAAAATTAACCCTGCATTTGATCTGCTTTTATTCAAATTTTTACACTATTCAGAATATTCAAATGCAGAGGGGTATTTCCACATGGGTGCAGATATCCACCCACTTGAATCTTAGTAGAGGACAAGGACATATATAACCTTACAGGTATGAAATCACCATGATTCAGCAGTGCTGAAATTCAGACTGTCCTATTCAGAGGTTTAAATATGTAGTTGTGTGACTAAAGTTATAAAGTGATTGTGGACATAGTACGTGACTATGAAAGCACGTGTCATCTGAAAACACATTCTTAATATTTACATTTGTTCATGCTGTCTGGGATTATGTTTGCAGTGAGGTCTGGAGATGAAAAAAAAAAGGATTTTGCTTGTTTGTTTGTTTGTTTATCTTTTGAAAATGAGCATCCCTCAGTGTCAAACACTGGGATTTGCTAGTGCAATGCATATTTCTAACAAAGAATGGGAATGGGGAATGGATACAGTTTATTTGTAAATTAAATAAATATGTTTCCTCCATGCCCTTGAGAGCTAGCTGATTTATCAGTTAATAAAATAATCATACACCACAGACTTGTGCTTCCAATTTATTTTAAAAAGAAATAACACTGCATTTTTGACATATATGAATACAAATGTAACACTAGAGGAAACTTTGTGAGTAGCCCTGTATATATATCACCAGCCCTGCATGAATTACCTTACTTGCTTTTTCTCTGCTATATATGGGATGGATCTGCATAAACACTTGTTTCTGCAACAATTCCTAATTTATGTGAATGACCCTATAAACCTCAATGCAATGACTGATTAGAAAGAATACTACTTGTCTAAATAAGGAATATAGAATGTGCATTTAGCACAGGTGAAAATAAAAGTTATATTCAGGAATTTCATTTTAAGTATGCAACTAGAATTCACTAACATTAACACCATAAAATAAACTTAGTAGGAAACATATTTACTTAAAAAAATATGGCTGAATCAACTATTTGTCTTGACTAAAAATGCTCATACAGATTTCATCTCTGCAGAATTTGGACAAATACAGTTTGTGCTAGGCAGAAGTGTTCACAGTTATGTCCCAGAAAGGGAAGGCCTTAGTCTCTTAGCAGATTTATTTTATTTTATTTTATTTGAATTCTTTCTAAGTTTTGTGGCCAGCAAACCATACTATAAACAACACACAGGAATGTTGCTAGTAGAGGTAAGTGGATGGCAAAGTCAGTGCACCACATGGCAATTCAGCTCAGCAATGGCTGTGAAAATGCAACAAGCATGTACCTGAAATCCTTTTGTGAATATGGGGATCTTTCCTGTAGCCCTTATATGAATAACTGACTTCAATGTGCCTGCTTACGTCAGTAAGGAGCAGTCCCCTGAGGAGTGTGTGCCATTTCAGACCCTTGTTTTTTGTGTTTGATAGGAAGCTGGGCTTTTTAACATTCCTATCTCCACCCCTCCCACCTCCTGCTCTAATCATCTTCTCCTTTTTTGGACATATGCCTCTCCCCCTCTGCTCTTTCAATTCCCTCTGCTCCCTCGTGTATATTAGCCTCAGCCCTACTTTGTTATTTTTGTTGCTTGCTTTATCCTCCCTCCATCACTACTCCAGACACTTCTCTCCCCTTTGCTAGTCTGTTGAGTTCCCTGGGGACCCTTCACACTCCCCCACAACTGAGCAGCTTCTCATTTCCAATGGTATTTTAAAAACTCCAGGCTATATTCTCTTCTCTTGAGAGAAAATTAAAAAAAAAAAAAAAAAAGAAAGAAAAGAAAAGAAGAAAAACACAAAACAAAACAAAAAAACCTTCTCCAGAAACTCTGCTAGTTCAAACTCAAAGACTTCCAGCCAATTCCACTTTTCAAAGGGACAGAGGAGATTGAGACCTATGACGATGCAGTGGGTGGGCACACCACCTACTGAAGTTCATGGAGCCATGAGCAATTGCCAGAGGTCCTTGGGCTCTGCTCATCAACCCCTTTTGCAAAGCAGGAAAACCTTCTGTCCCCTGCCAGCAGCACAGCACTCTGAAAGTCAATGCAAGCGTAGTCATCACTCTCTGTTGACCAAACCAGGCTGAAGTCGATGGGAGTCTCTCTATTGACTTCAGTACAGAGGATCAGGCCTCCATGGAAGACACACGCTGGTGCGAGGTGGAAGCTTTCACTTTCTCATGCATGTCTGTGGAATAAGTTATCAGGGAATCATGATACATAACACTGCTATTTCTCAGAATACATTCTGACAGTATTTTCTGCTACAGCATGCAATTTTTCAATATAAATTACTCCTGGTCTCGTTTAGAGGAACATAGACTTGTGGCAGGTGTACATTCTGAAAGTTGAGAACTCCTCTGCCCATCCCACTATATATTTCTTTGAAGCACCAAGCCAGACTTTTTGCTGAAAGCCTCCAAATGAGACTACTTAAACTGTCGATTGCACTGGTGTCAGTCTGGAGTTAGTCCCACTACAGTGTTCACAGAGATTAGCCACAGACAGGTCCTTCCCTCTTCAACCCATGTGCTGGGCGAGACCTAGGGACCACCAAACCAAGGGAGTGCAGACTCAGACCAGGTGAATACTGACATCGGGGAGAAATGCCTAAGGCCAAAGGACAATAAATAAACAAAAAAGAGAAGGGAAGAGTAAAGAATTAGATCAGAAAGGGGATAAAGGAAGGAGTCAGAAACTGGTGAGTGATGATGGATTTGTCATTCTGGTGCACCACAAAGAAAAAGGGTGCAGAGGGGAGACCAGGGCATGGGCAGGATGGAACACTTTCACCCCACAGAACATTTCAGCAAAATAGCTCTGTTGTGTTCTAACCTGGAAATTCATGCAATTTGTTTCTTTCTTTTTTTTTTTTTTTTTTAAATCAAAATTCCATCATGGTAGATGATATTCTGTAGTGTAAGAATATGTTGTATCTGAGGTATTTTTATTTTTTAGCATATGCCCATTTTATAATCACACTAAGACACTTTGGACTAAGCGGTTGCACTGATTAATCCACACCTCAGATGTGCTGGAAGCATGAGGTGAAATGAACCCAAGGTGTGCATTAATCAGCCCTGCTATACAGTCTGTCCTGTCTGGCTGCTTAATTAAATTCCAAACCAAATAGTTTTGGGGAGAGGGTTAGGAGGGACTGCTTTTTTAAGCAGCCTTTACATGAGCTGTCCACACCACATGGAAAAAAACCACAAGATATATTTAGAACAATATTTTAATTTGCAATACTTTACTAGATTAGATGGAAAGAATGTAATGTTTAAAAAAGGAAATTGTGATTAAGAAGCTTAAGTGCACAGTATATTACATGAAAATTCTGATCATAAAGAAAGGTAATATCTACTCAGAATTATAATTTCTGTACTTTTGAAATCATCTCAGCAAGAATTATCTACCCATATCAAATTGTAGCACTTGTCAAAATCAACTGTAAAGCATCTCAAGTGCTCTTCTGAATCAACAAAACAGATGTATAGCGATGTGAGGTTGCACTAAAATGGAAATAAAAGTGAACTAGGTGCCAGTCATTGCCCTTAATCTCTTGAACCAGCACTTAACACAGAGTATACTACAGGTCTTTGGGACACTGTTTAGAAGGGGAAGAAATCAAGACTTGAATCTTAATAACCTATGCAAAAACACTCTATAAAATTATTTTCTTTCTGCTTTAGAAGAATGTGATATGCTCAAAGATCACCTTGCCTTGTTCACAAACATGAGATGATGTTTGAAACAGCATCCCATTTCAGCTTTAAACAGGCAGAAAAAAATGAAATACGTGAAACTTAGAAAAAGGTCTTTAAATTTAGAAAACAACAATTAAATATACTTAGTGGTTCAAAAGCCACCATCCCCTCTCCTTTTAGTAAAATTATGACATGATGTTTAAGGGGTAACACCTGCAGCAGAATGAGTACAATGAATATAACTTTAGTTAAGATTATAATATTGCTGATTTTTATTATGGTTTTAATAGATGAAAAATGTCTGTAATCATCAGACATTAGAAAACAATGGCTCTGATCCCATAGCCTAGGACATATGGTTGGAAGCGAGCTCCTCTGCAAATTTTGTATAACCTCCCCTTCCCCCCTGGAAACATGATGAAAATGACTGTTTTTTCCTTAGCTTTGTGATGATGGTGCTTTCCAGGAGCATGATGCACAAAGGGAAGCTGAGGGGAGCATAGACCACAAAATGAACGATTATTTCCTCCACCTGTCCCATGAACTTGTTAAACCTCTGAATTGCAGGTGGAGGGATTTATATAGGTTGATGAGGTACTACAGAATCGTAACTTTTATCAACACTTGCTTCCCTGTTTTCAGTTACACCTAGTTGAAGAATTTTTAGTAACCAATGCAATGCTGAAAACCACTGATTTCTCTGCTACTTATAATGAAGCCATTGTAGCACCAACTATACATAAAGTAGGCCATTTTCATTATCAACATTACAGGGCAGACATGGACTGATGAATGTGGAGCCCTTCTGACCCCATACTGAGACAAGGCCCCGATAGAGAGAAACCTCTCTCCAAGATGAACCAAGGAGCCCAAGCCCCAGTCTGGATGCCTAAAGATTAGACTCCTGGACACACAGCAGTGTGCTTCTGTGGCTCAAGTCCAGACAAAGCTGTCATCCTCACAAAAAGTTCTTGATCTGGTTTTACAGCCAAGGCTCAGAGGCAAACATGCTCATTTGTGCTGCTGAAGATAGCAACCAGCTACAAATATTTTAGTCTAATTTAAGTGTATTTCAACTAAGCTAATTCAGCCATTTTGGGATTTCATCCATGATTGACCACTATGTAGGATTTTCCCTCTTGTCTACAACATGCAGAAACAGCAGACCATTGGCTCTAGCTCTTAAGAAAGACACATAGAAGAGTGTTTGAGATCTTTTGAATTTAGCACATGACAACTTGCAAAGCTATTGACCAGCACTTCTGTAGGCTATGTGCTGCAGCCAGGATTGATTCATGCACGAGAGGAGACAAACTGGGACCTACTTTTAATTCAGTTATGACAGATGCCACTGATTTTTTTACTTTTGTTAACCAAAAGGGCAAGTCCTAAAGAAGAACAAAGGAACTGAGCATGAAGTTTCAAGTTCTAGTTTCCCCTCTGTTAGTGATTCACTCTACAACCTCAGGTAAGTTAGGTAACTTCTGTGTCTAGTGTTTGCTTAACATTCTAAAGATTAAGTATACTGAGGATTTCTCCAAATTTTCAAACTGTGGAAGTAATTTTGCTAGGTGACAAAAGGTCAAAAGGCTATTATAAAATTAACAACAGAGAAAAGAGGAAAATTAAGGATTTGAACAACATAAATATGCAGAAAACTCTAACAGATACCTGTTCAATTCAGCATAAAACTCAGCCCAAACATTCAGAAATGGTACCAGATGAAAAGTTATACTGAGACAGAAGCAGAATGAAAAGTTTCTTCTCACACCAAGGTTCAGAGTGAACACAGTCATGGATCCCCAAACACAAGCATGGGATATTTGAACTGTCCTCCCATCCTCTACTTCTGCTCTGTCTTCCATCCTTTCACCAACAGCATCGCAGAGTAATAGCTAAGACAGAAAGCCTGACTTTCATTCCTCTATTTTCCTCTTGAAAGTGCAAGCTTTGAGGTTTTTCAGGGTTTCAGTAGTTTGGTTTATTTGCTTTTAGGTGTTGTTTGTTTGGTATGTTTTTATTTTTTTAAAGGACATTCTGGTTATGTTTGGCACAAAAGTAAAAAAAATAAAGATTTTTCTTGTTTTCTAACATTCTATGAAGCACTGAGTACATACCAGAAAAGTGTTTCATGTCAGTATTTAAAGCCTCAAGAAAAATATTTCAAGAGTGCTACATGGCTTTTACAAGATGCAGACCTGAGGTGTGTCCTAGGGACAACTCTGGGCACCCCAGTGTGCCCAGTCCACCAATCCACTGATGAAGTTTCACTAAGCAGATGCCCAGCTGGTGCAGACTGCTTTGCAGTGGGAATCAAAGCACAGCATGGTGCAGAGAATATTTTCATCCTTGTCTGCAGGAAGGACCATTTCTCCCCTCTCTCTGAAGTCCAGAGGAGATACCACCATAGAGAAAGAAACTTGTCCTGATCCATATACAGTGCATAGCTGCACCATAGCATCAATAGCTCTCACTTCTGTGCCAGGCCATGTACATGGAGAGATAGAAACGGGCCTCCAGCTTTCTCTTCTTTCCTGTGGAGGTGGCAGCAGGTCTCAGCTGGACATCAGCTTGTGTTCAGGCTGGGAGAAGGTGTTTAGTTTTACAGTGGACTACTTTACAGAGAATTTCATAATGAATATGAATTCCACTAACTCCATAAGCTTTTGAATCAGTCTTCAGCACATTTTTTTATTCAGGCTGACATTCAGAGTTCCTTCCCTGCCCTGTATATGATGACACTTTGGCAAATGTATTCTTTTCACCTGGACACATTTCCTTTCCAAACCAAACACATAACAGAAATCATTTTAGCTTTCTAGATTATTGCCTGACAAAACTGGGGTGGCTGTGAAAGTCAAGCAGACATTACAGCTGCTCTCTCTTTAGGATTTCTTTTTTTTTTAATATATATGTAATTTTATTTGGTTTGAATGCTCTCTGAAATGCTGAGGAAAATTGCATTATCTGTTGCACCACAGTACATATATTGTTGTTCCCAAAGGTTTACTTAAAACGTTCACAGCACCATTTATTTTTTTCTTTTCCCCCCATTGTCATTTCTGTACAGATTTAATACAACAGAAACATGGCTTCCACTGGGAGCTACAGGTAGAGCAGTTCCAAAGTTCTCTATAATTGGTGTCTGCCATGGCTGCTCACAGTAAGTTATGTAAATCACAGCAAGGACCCACAACCCCTAAAGGCATGAATATTTTTTTCATTCAGTGCAGAGGATAACTACAGAATCTTAGTAATAGTTCTCTCCACATCAGGGATCTCCTTACCAGGCAAAGCCAAGGTCTAGAAACTGGCCATGTCAATTCTGCAATTTAAATCCTATTGTTAAAGACAGTTTGGTAGGTATTACAGTAGGTTAAGGTATTGTAGGCAATATTAATTTTTAGGATGCATTTTCACCTCACAGACCTTGCAAATCCATCTGTTTCTGTTTACACTCACTGTACTAATTCCAGCAAGCCACAGATTGGATTTTTTTTTTTTTTCCTGTAACAACTCTTTAATGTAAAATGAAATGAGGGACTGTCAGGGTTTAATTCTGAAAATGGAGGAATAATTACACTGATTTTCTAGTGATATATTTAACTAAAATCATGCCTTCCAAGTGATCAGATATGGGGTTACTCTTAAATGTTTCCTTTAAAAAATAGTACTGCAGCTGTGAGAATTTTTAACCTGAATTCAGTAAGTCAACTTCTGTCTTATAATTTTTTATTTCTCCCACAAATCTTGCATTTATGGGTCATATACTGCATTTTATGCACTATCTATTAGGTAACTGTCTGGATCCTTAAAACATAGTAATTGTCTACTTCTGTTATCAGGAAAACAAGATTTCTCAAAATAAAATCCTTGTTCACATTTCCACCTTGATTAGAAAACATCCTGATGCCCTTTGGCAAAGCACAAGAAAAAAAAAAAAAAAAAAAAAAAAAAGTGCTTTGAAAAGCCAGTTAAATATGATTTTTCTGTTGCAGTTACCAGCAAGAATTCTGACAAAGAAAAATCTCCTTTGGGCTTGATTTTGCATATAATCCCCCAGACTGAATCTCAATCTAATCTAATAACTTTTCTTATTTTACCTCCACCCCTTATCATCTACTTACTTGGGGAGGCTAAACTCAGAATCTGTATCTGGTTTTCACTGAGCACCTGCTTTTCTTTGATTTCAAGTCATTTTTTTTATTTTTAAGAATAAAAAATAAATACATATTATACACACATAATATATATGTACACACAGGCATATATAGACACATTTTCCTTCAGAAACAGACATGGGCTTTTCAAGGTAATTAGGTGTTTCTTAACAACATGGTGTTAGGCAAGGCTGTGCACCTTAACCTTGTTTTCCAATGCACCTATTTTGCTTTGGGCTTGAACCACATTACTTGTTGGTGTGTGCAGGTAAGTAAGGATACAAGGACATGGCTGAAGCATCCTGCTTTGGGAATGCTATCAGCCCACAGTGCCCCTCAAGTCTCTGAAGGAACAGAAATAAAATAGACAAACAGATTCCCAGGAGAACTCCCAATGCTGAAATAAAGAGGACTTAAAGCCTCTGCCCCTGAATAGTTCCAGGCCATGCACAGCACAGCTCCAAGTGTATGGAAGAGTATCAGTCACTGATGTAGCCCAGGCTTTGTAAATTATTTTTCCATCAACTACAAAAGGCACCTACTCAACCCTGTTTTTCATCATTCTACCAGCTAGACAGGTTGAAGAACAGAAAAGTTAGTGGCTGATACAACCAGCTAGTACCAATTCAGTGGTTCAGTGGTTCAAATATCTCTGTTCTCTATCATCTCAGAGGGAAACGTGTGCTATAATCATCCATGTGTCATGCTCAGCTAAGCTGGCTATTGGCAGAAACAGCATGCAATTGAAATTTTGCCCAGCCTTAGTGGATGGACTGTGTCCTCATGGAACAAGAGATAACTGCTTCTGGCAGAGAGAGGCAACTGCAAAAATCTCCTTCCTCTATGACATATGCTATAAAGTTTTTAGATTACAACTATTACATAAAATGATGCAAATAAACTGTATTTTCACTTGAAAAATGTTCTCCAGAAAGGCCAGCAAAATAAATTCTGGCCATAATGGACATGTGCAGCTCCTGACCTTCACAGATTTTAGGCATTGCAAAAATTTACAATTCATATGTTTATTATTGATAAAACTTGTTTAAGGCTCCTGCAGTCTCTCAAATGGCTTAAAAGTATGAAAAGTATGATTATTTTACTTCAGGTAGCCAAAATCAAGCTGTTCTAGTAGAATCCTACTCTCCCTTGAGGCCCCTGAACTCCAAATATGCAAGGTCTGGAATACTCCCTCCCTACTGTAACATGAACCCCAAGGTAGAGTAAAGAGTACCCATTTTTCCAAGTGATTCAAGACTCCTAATTGCAGGTTAACTTTTGGCTAGTTAGGACAGAGTCCAAAGGCTTTCTTCAGGCTGAAGTAATTTTTGTCTGGAAAAAATTACTGGGGAATGGGTGAAAAAAAGAAATAAGCATTGTAAAAATGTTGCATCACTCTGGGTTATGTCAGATGAGTTATGATAAGGAACACTCTGTCTGACATGAAGAATTACATTAAGTTAAATATAAAATAAAAACTAAAATTATTTTGGTTGTGGGTTGGCTTTTTTCCCCACAAACTCTGGTATGCTTAATTTAGTTACTGGAACCTTGTTTTCTACCTTCTTTTTATGGCCGTTTTTATAAAAGGTAGCTGGTACTTACAAAAAAAAAAATTGGGACCTTCAAAACTTTTCACAGTTAATTAGTAATGCATGTAGCAAAACACCCGCCCTACCTCTGGGCCTTGGGGGTTGCCCTGGTTCACTTGTAACTGATTTATTTTTTAAGGTTGTCTGGCACATCTCCACCCAGCTGCTTCCAAGAAATTTCAGCCTAGCGTCAGCTGGGAAAGATCAACTTCACATGCTGACATACAGAGGCGGCCTTAGGAATATTGGGGCCTCCACTGGGAGGTGTCAATGGGAATCTTTGCTCTTTTTGCTGATCCAGAGATACAGTATCTGCCACCATGCAGGACTTTTTGTTAATGTTTTCCTTGAAAGAACACTCATCTGACTACTATACAATGTTTTTCCTCAATCAGAAACAGAAGTGTTATCTTTACCAGATTTGTGGCTCATTATGTAGGGCTGAATGGTGGATGGCTTTTGCAGGCATACAAAACCATTGATAATGACTTATGAGATGCCAAAAAACCCCATGCTATTTTATAGACTGCTTAAATTTTACAGAATACACAAGAGGTTAGAGAATGTTTCTGATAACTCTCCTTATGTCTGAGTAATGTCTTATTCTAGAAGTCTTCTGCTCAAACTGATGGCCACAAATCCTAGCCCTTTTCCTAAGGATACATGGAATATTTTTTTAATTATTATTTTTACTCAGAACTTCTCTGGAGAAAATTTTATACCATGTTCCCTCCTTCATTTTTCTTCCTCTTCAGCTGCAATTAATTTTGTCATTAGTCTTCTTCCCTATGCTTCCACCTGGTGCCCTTCTACCATTTCCAATATCACATGAAGGAAGAGCATCTTATAATTTACGCAAAGTATTGGTTTTTAAAAATTGTAATATCTAATTGAGTCCATTAGTAAAGGAAGAAAGCATCCCTAATTTTTATGTATAGTACCTGATTGTACTTAAATTCAGACACAGTACACAAAACGACTCACTGTAAGATACAGGCTGGTAGTGAATCTCTGTGTTCACATTTCCAAATTTCTGTAGGTGGTTCAATGCTTAAAAAGGTTTTAATCTCTAGTCACAGGTTCAGTTTGATCCAAAGCTGAGGGGATCCAACAGGAAATTCCATGGTTCTTTCTTTTTTTTCCAAACTTCAACAATCTTTTTCTTCACATGCATTGTTTTAGAACAGCAATAGGGAACTTTTTTTTTTTTTCTTTCAGAAGTGGAGGCAATAATAATAAAAACAGAATTTCAACTTTAGCACAATGAAGAAAACTCAGTGTTGATAGAACACCACACCTTTTATTAAAACAATATTCTTAGAAAACATTTTTACTCAGATAGATAAGCTGATAAGTTCGCCACAGTTTAGCTGTGCAGCATTACTCATTTTAACTGTTACTTTATGTTTGCCTGTGTTCAAATGTTTATAACAAGAGACCATTGCCCACCTGCACAGAGACAGAAGCTGTATTTTGTTACGAGAGAAGACTTGTTATGTTCCATTCAGCTCAGCACCATTAAACTTCTGGGTCTAGTATTTGCTGTCTGCCACCAGGATTAATATCTTAGTATTTTTTTCTTAGTCTACGGTTACATTTCAAGAATTAAATGATCATTCAGAAAGTTGGCTTCAGTTTATGAGCTGTTAAACCCAAGAGAGAAACAGTACGTCAAAATGAAAAGAAATAGGCAAAGTTATAATCATTAATGTTAACTTCATCCTTAGAGTCTTTATCACTTGATACATAATGTGCACCCATTCCTGTTACAATAATTTCACTCATATCTTAAAAGCTGATTTTCTATGGAGGGCCCAGAGAATGCCTTTGTATGGTTTTGTGTTTTGCGAGAAGGTGGACAGAGAACTCTGGAGACAGAAGTCTTGCACTTGTACCTCCAGAATGTCTAGCACAGATGAAGTGAAACTGTCCCCATACTACCCCATTTGCAGACCCCATGCTGTATTTGGAGGCCGACAGCTCAGCTGTTGTGCTGTTTTAATTTTTTTCTTAGTCATTGAAGACCATCAAGGAGGAAGACTGGTAGGATCAAATGAAATGTTGTTTGAACTATATAGACAATCATTATTTGGGATCTTGGAAGGAACCATTTAGCTCCCTTCATACTCCTAAAGAATCACAGAATTTCTGAGGCTGGAATAGACCTTAAAGATCAAGTCCAGCCTATGAGCCAACACCATGACATTAGCTAGACCATGTCACTAAGAGCCACATCCAATTTTTCCTTAAACACCTCCAGGGATGGTGACTCCACCACCTCCCTAGGCAGTCCATTCCAGTGTCTAATCACCCTTTCCATAAGGAAGTGCTTCCTAATATCCAACCTAAACCTCCCTTAGTGTAGCTTCAGGCCATGTCCTCTCATCCTGTCACTAGTTGCTTGGGAGAAGAGCCCAACCCCCACCTGACTACAACTTCCTTTCAGGTGGTTGTAGAGAGTGGTGATTGTAGAGAGTGGTAGTTGTAGAGAACAATAAGGTCCCCCTGAGTCTCCTCTTCTCCAAGATGAACCACCCCAGCTCCCTCAGCCTCTTCTCATAAGACTTTCCCTCCAGTCCCTTCACCAGCCTTGTCGCTCTCCTCTGGACTCACTCCAGCACCTCAATATCCT
>JANHGN010008267.1:23672-43672 GCA_024605025.1 Megaceryle maxima
AAGAAAAGAAAAGAAAAGAAAAGAAAAGAAAAGAAAAGAAAAGAAAAGAAAAGAAAAGAGAAAAGAAAAGAAAAAAAGAGAAAGAAAAGAAAAACGTAAAAACTTTCCTCATTTTATGGTGTTTATCAGGAAGAGCACTGTGAATGTAATTTACAAGCCTTCTGGAAAACAGCAATGTAAACTAGAGAGAACACATACAGACAACACCAAAATCCTATATATCCATTACTTCCCCATTAGTTAATGTACGTAAATGCACGTGAATGCAAATACTCATGCCACCTCTAATCCTCATTTAACCATCTTTTTATTATAAGAAGACAATATGGGAAAGAATTTATTGCCCCACAAAGGCATACTGTTTCTGTGTCTACCTATATCCTTCTACTCCATGCTTGAGCACCACAGATGTAGAAGCTACCTTAAATTGCATAGTAGATGCACTTTTTGCTTCCCATGCATAAGACTAAGGAGGCTGGGGATGGGGAAAAGATGCATCTGTTTGACTGAGGGACAAGAGGGTAATAGAAGTGATGCAAAGAAACTCAGTGCCTTTTCCCCTCACCCTGCTGTACTGTTGTGGTAGTGCAGGGGAAACTGAAGACACATTCTCATTCAAGGGAATGAAGTAATCAAGTTTAAGTTGAATTTTTTATTACTTTAGTCTGCATTGGAACCATGCAGGGAAACTTGCCCCTTCAATCTGTTGCACATTAGTTATCAAGATGATTGGACAAATAAGTATTGGATACTTAGGCATAGAGCGTTTGGAAGGTAAAAAAATCAGCCCCAATCTATTTTGGACTTCATAACAGCATACTGGGATTATGAATAATACTAAAATTTACTAAAATGTACTTCAAGTTCAGAAAGTTTATAATGTGGGTTATCTTACTGACTGCTTTCCTGCAAACAAACTCTTCTAGCAACAGTATGTGAAGATTCTAACAAGACAGATCCTCTTTTGCATGCATTTTTTTCTCTCTGCTTCTTTGTCTCTCCTGTACACACACATTTTAAAATTTGAAAGCTGATTTAAATTTAAAAAAGGATACAAAGACCTGACCTGTGCCTCAAAACTCAGGGGAATTTTTTTGAAACAAACAAAAGTTTTAAAATATGTTTAGAGCTCCAGATTTTGGCCCATTTCCTTAGCTATGGAAGAAAATATGTAGAGCATTAAAATGTGATCTGCGTAAGAACTGTTTTTCAGAGTCTGTTTATAACTTTGGATAATTTGCAAAAACTTACTTTAATTGCACTGATTATAGCAATTAGGTAGTGTGAAGATGATAAAAGACATAGGAAGAATGTATCTTTTCCCTTTTTCTTAATATTTGCTTGACAGTATGTAGTAGTAATTTGTATAAAGCAAAACTGAAAGCATACGATGTAAGTCCAAAATAAAAGTACAACTCAAATACAGAAGTAGAGCAGTTAAGGTATCATTCTAAAGAACATACCTTCAGGTGAAATATTAAGATGCAGCTACATTTCAAGCTATAGTATCAAGCTAAATACAAAGTCCAAGAATACAATGCATGTTTTCTTTATTGCAAAAATTATCATATTAGTTTACAGTATCAGTTAAATAATTTTAACAATGGATTTCAGCAAGAGAGTATGTCAAGCCTTTATATATTTGCATTACTTTTGTTCCAGCTTTTGTGTATACTAACCGAAAAGCTTAAAACTTGTGGTATGAAATACCATGATTAACAATTGTCACTATTTTTTGTTTTCCTGGGGATAGAAAGCATAAAATAAGGTCATATTTTGGGTCAGCCACAACAGGGAGTTAAATTGGAATAGAATGAATAAAAATGTTTTTGCTCACCCAACTACATAATCAAAGGAAAAAGATTCCACTGAACAATTTAGTATCCAACTTCCCTAACAAGCCTTTTTGTCATAAATCAAAATATTTCTTTTTTACATTTAAAAGTTAGTTTTAGCATTGTGGACAAAGGGAAAGAAAAAGAACAGGACAGGTAGCCATGAGTTGTATATACTAGTAGGGTCACACATCCAGAGACTCTTGTGACATCACAGTAAGCACAATGGTAAAGCTATGGTGGATTGTGAAATTACTGGGATGACACAATGGTTTCTTTGGGCTCAGCTTGTTTGCACCATGATTTTTGTACCTGATTATTATATGTAAAATACTCTTTATGATCACTAGGAAGAATATATACCCTTGCTGATATGCAGTTAGATATCTTGGAAAGCTTAGTTTGTTGAAGATTTTTCTATTACTGAATGAGAACATTATAAGGTTTTAGTCTTACATCACAGTTTCAGACTTAAGCTGCTATTGTTGAACAGTGGATAAAGAAACCATTAATTAACATTAGTACATATGCTCACATGGTTGTCATTAGATTCTTGAAAACCTACTTTAAAGTGACTTATTCCCTAGCTTTACTGCTTTCAGGGTTAAATTCTAAACATGGCCAATTTTTTCCAGAGGTTGAACACTTGCAACTCTCATGAATTTACTATTAAATATCAGTAATTGAAGTTGACAGAAGATGAACGTAAAGGTTTGGCCTCAAAGTCTGTGTTGCTTTTATGGAAATTTTGAGAAATGAACATGCAGTTGTGTGATTTTAGGAATATCTGGCATTCTCTATCACAGCTTTTCCTATGCTTTCACTGTAGAAATGAATATTGCTTTTGTCGTTTGCCTTTTTTAACAGATGTATTTTCTTCTTTGTCATACAGTTTTCCACTTACCAATATTTTAGGAGAGATTAACATAAGTATTTCTATTTGTAGAAATAGTTCTTATTTACCTAACGGTGGGAAAATGAGTGGAAAATGGTGACAGTAGGATGGAAAAATTTCAAGAGAGATGGGCCAGAGTAAGAAAATTGAGACTGCAGAGGAATGGAGTACTCCATATTATAAATGGCATAGTGGACTGGAATACAGAACAATTGATGACCATGATTTGTATCATAAGTGAAGAGATTAAACAGAGATTTCAAAGACCTAAAGAAATGCTCTTTTATTTAATGCCTAATTAAATCAGGCAACTCATTGCCACAGGATATTGTGAAGGCCAAAACTCTAATAAACCCATAAAAAAACCTCTAATAGTTTCTTGAAATTAAGAACCATGTAGTTTATTAACCATAGTAGTGTGCCTACTGCCTGATGCTCAGGAAATCCCCCATCCATGAGCTGCAAGACAAGGAAAAGGTTCAGAAAACATTATCACTCTGTCCATTCCTTGCTCATGGATTTCTTTTCCTAATTCCCTGTATAGCTATATTCAGAAGAGAAATCCTGGGTTACATAGTTATTTATTCTGATGCATAGCAACTTATGTTTCTTATATTCTTAAAACTAGATTTTTTAATATATATAAAAATAGACATTTCTATTGAGATAGGGTGTAGCACTTTGTACTCAATATCCCACGGGTAGCTAGAGCCTCAGTATACTCCTGCTATAGTAGAGATCAGTAAAGAATTCCTGTAACTTTTGCCTTTTTTTCCCAATCTGATACTTTTTTAAACCTAGCTCTGACCAGTACTTGCAGATCTAGTGGACTACTACATGATTAGAACAAATTTTCCTCACAGCACATATTATGTAGAAATCAGTGACCTTAACACTGTATAGGAACAAGCATTCCATAAATATATATATATGCACACATTCACACTGTATATATATGCACAGACACATGTTTCTGTTGACCATACAAGTCACTATCCCAAGATAACATGATGGTAGTTGAAACAAAAATATTCACTCAGACTTTAGAGTTTTACTTGCATAATATATAGCCTAGACATCATCTGTCCAAAACTCCCATTTATGCTCAGACTATTCCTATAAAGAAAGCCAAATTTTAAAGTTTGACAAAAAACTTCCATTCTGCTGTGTATCAAATACAACAAAGTCTACTGCATCACACTCATGCTAAGCAAGACTGCAGCATAGGCCAAAGTGCTGGACCAGTGCTGTCTAGGCTACTCACACACTCTGTGGCCTACTGTTACCCTCAGACAATGCACAAGTTCAGGAGGTTGTTTTTCAGGAGCAGTATCTGCCATCAGCACCCTGTTTTGGGAGAAAGAAGGTTCAGCTACATGGACATGACATCTACTTTGCTTTCAGAGATCAAGAAAAGACGATTGCACTTAACCATTCAGGTACATCTACCGCAGAGAGGTATTGTTCCAGGTGCTAATTATTTGAAAAATGTTATTGTCTTTTTAATCTTTGCAATTATACATTGACACCATACAGATCACTTTGAGAAAATTCCTTGTTTTGTGTGGGATGAGTATCATAGATGATAGTTTCTCCCCAATTTAACACCTGTTAGTCTTTGGTACTAACTGGCTCCTTTTTCACTGGCAGAATCTTCTGGCTTCTTAAAGCACCATTGGCACAAGGGAAAGAGCTACATGGAACATTTTTGGGCAGTGCAAGTATAATATATGGTGCAAGCTGCAGAATACAATACTGACAATCTTTCTGATGTTGGTCTTTTAGTCCGATGTGTCTGTTTAATGCTGGTATGTACATTTCTTGGAGAATTTCAATGAAGCCTTTTCAAACATTGCCAGCCCTACACCTTGCTTAATTCACTGTGAAAGAAAGCACTTTGGCTTTGAGGTTTTTGAGTTAAATGTGCACACCACAAGGGTGCCATCATACCTTGGGACTTTCAGCCTCATTCTCAGGAATGAGCTGGTTGTGCTTAGCATCCATTCCTTTCTTTTTAACAAGGAACCTAGGGTAAATCCAAACTGTCCGTGTCTGCACATATGCAACCATTTTCAGGCATGCCTTGATGCTTTTTGAGATAGAAGTCTTCCTGTGGGGTTTTCTTCTTGCTCAAGGTCAGATAACTTTCACAGTACTCTCACCATCTACAAGATTTACTATCTGATATAAAAATAGCTGTGAAACATAGGTTTATTCTGGATGTCTGGAAGTGGGCTTGGTGTTGTAACTGGTCTATAAATAACAAAAGTAAATATCCATGCATGAATACTTTGAGACATAATGCATATACTAAACACACAGTATATGTTCCATCAAGTATTTCAGAAATATCTAATATGTTCTGAAATATATATTCTGCTTTTTTCCATCACCCCATAAACTGAGCAAATGTCTCTGGAGCCATGTGCCTGCACTCAGGATTTAGTCATGTGCTACGAAATCATCTGCATGAGGAAACACAAAGACATCCACTGCATAACCCACCTGCTTTGTGGATCTATAGCCACAGACAACAGCATGGCTGGTTTACCATTAACTTCTTGTCCCCTTTTTTACCTTCCATTCAGATTTGTGAGGCACTAACACAGGCTCCTCCAGATTATTTCACATGTCAGACAGGAAAGTTGAGTCATCATGGAAAAGGAAAACCACACATTGAGCAAAAGGTTGTCCAAGCTCAGTTTTTGCATGGATTAAGGAAGGAGCAGTCAAGCTAACCAAAGCTGTCAATGTAGCTCATTATGAGAAAGGATGCAGATGAAGGGAATGAATCCTCTAATGACAGCTGGCTTCTCTTTTGTCTTTCAGCACAAAAGTTTAGAGAAATGTTAGATGCACATGAAGATTTCAGGAGAGAAGACATTTTGGGAACATGCTTATCTTGGAAGGTTGTGGATGCCATTTTGGTTAGAAAATTACACAGCAGTGAACTCACTTTAATACAGAAATATTCTTATTGTAGTTTTTCTTTTTCTGTGGTGTTCTCAAGTACACAATGGTTATTCCCTGTGGTGTAAAGCTGTAAAGTGTATTACCTGGGTTTGGCTGACAAAAATGCTTCAGCAAATATTTCATCCCAGTCTGGAACTGTTTTTCTTGGTTTAGAGCATTGACTTCATAGTTCACATTAAATGACTAGTTTTATGTTTAATTCATCCACAAGTAAAGAGAAATTTCAACATAGGACTTCAGCAGAGAAGCAGTTCTTTGTGGAGTAACTACACATTTCTGAATATATTTGCAGGAAGGTCCCTTTCCAAGCAAAGCAGAACAGATATCTGATGGTATCTAGTTGTATATTCATGTACATCTCAGTGGTCTATATGCAGAGTCGTGTTCCACAAGGGTGCCATCATAGTTTGGGACCTTCAGCCTCATTCTCAGGAATGAGCTGGTTGTGCTTAGTACCCATTCCTGAAAAATAAAACTGATGTTCTTCCTCTGAACAGTGCCACTCCTTTGTGCTCCTGATAGCGTAGTGAACCTGAAGGGAGGAGGAACTCTTAACTGTTCAGAGAAGATACACTGCATAAAGCTTTATTTATGTTTTTTTCAAAGAATGAATTTGAGACAAGTTCTCCAGCACTTCTTTAGGTCATTCATTGTATTTCACTCTCATGACATCTAGGGAGTCAAAACTCCTATTCAGTCCAACTTAGTTTGTTCCACTTCATCTTGTGAAGCTTGAGTGATGCTGTCTTCTTGGAACATAAGAAGCTGTACCTATTGTGCTATACAATACTTTTATTTGAAAACCTATCCAAACAGCTGTTTCAACACAGGGAATTATCTGATAATATGGGATATGAAAAATAAACCTGAACATAGTTTTAATTCAAAATATCTGGTAAACACGGTAGCTGAGAGTTGCTATTTATGAGCCATGGCTCCAGTGAAGACTAAACTCTGAGGGAAATGTGCATGATTGTCTAGCTTAGTGCAGGTTATGTTGCAATTCCAGTGCTGTTTTATCTTTTTGTTGGTGTTGGTTTTGTTTGTTTGTTTGTTTAGGGTGGGGGTTTTTTTGGTGTTCATTTGTTTGTTTGATTTTGTTTTGTTTGTCGTTGTTGTTGTTGGGGGGTTTTGGGGTTTTTTTTTTAAGGAACTGCAAGTCTTCTGGCAAAAATATATTTGGGACTGCTAACAATACAGTTAAATCTTCATTAGCAGATGTATTGAAAATAAAATAAAGATTTCATATAATCTGGAAGAATAAACACAACCTAATAATATTTCTCATTTTTCTTCAACCTTGCTCCCAAAGATATCCAAACACTTTGCAAACATGATTTCCGTGTCACCATATACCCAGTTCAACATCTGATGGAAGGGGAATAAACAGTTGAACAAGGATGCCTTCTTCTCTGAAGTGCAGAGCACCTGTAATACAAAGAAATGAGAGCTATAAAAGTCAGTGCTTTTGAAGATAAGCCTGTTCTTAGATGATATAAATAATATCATCAAGACCAGTTAAGTACATAACCATGTGTTCAAATTTAAGCTCTGAATAGCTGTAATAGCCCAGATTCTCAAGGTACTATAGTATCTAACTCCTGTTGGAGGCAGGGCAGCTCAGCTTCTGGGAACCTGTTGTCTGGCATATGGCAAAGCTCGGTGCCTCAGGATAAGCACAGCCTCAGGCATCTCCTCTTGCATTAATAGCTG
This sequence comes from Megaceryle maxima, assembly GCA_024605025.1. Lineage (NCBI taxonomy): Eukaryota > Metazoa > Chordata > Aves > Coraciiformes > Cerylidae > Megaceryle > Megaceryle maxima. Next base: position 31,089 of record JANHGN010008267.1, read on the forward strand.
GACCAAGCTGTTTACTAGCTGGGACAGTAGATGGCCGCTTCATTTTCAGTAAGTCACATCATGTGATCTATGGCCAGATAACACTACAGCTTTTGTTAAGGCCTCAGATTTAGTCACACAGTTGTCAGCAACCAGGAACAGCAGTTCCAGTATCACAACTGTGCACAATAGTCTTGCTTCATAGATTCTTGGTCATTTGGACCAAACCTGGCAATAGAAAACATGGAGCATATATGGAAAGGAGACGCAAAGGAAGACCAGTTTCTTTACATGTTGCTCCAGGGGCTTACAAAGTCTCTTGTGCCTCTGCTTCCCTGTCTGAGAGCAGTAAACTGAGCCAGCTCAAGGAACTCTATTACAACTAAGGAAAGCTTCTGGAGCTCCTCAACATAAAATACACAGAAAACCCCAGAAGTCTGCAATGTTATTTCAGAGACTGGAAATAATCTTTCTGTGATGGTGCAGGTATAGGAATCAAATGTTCTGTGTATATTTTATGTTGATGTATATTTTGAGAGAGATTTGAGGTCACCCTCAAAGGGGGAATTTCTCTTATGAGTTAGGCCTGAATGATTTTACTAAAAATTAATAAATGAGACATGAAAGAGGAGCTTGTTTCTCCAAAATCCAAGATGTAAAATATATTTGTTTAGATTTTTTAAAAATTTTGTTTATTGCTCTTTTGGTATTTTATGTTCTTAAATGACTACGAGGATTTAAACAGAATTTCTAGTTTTGGTTCAATAAGATTTTAAAGAAGAATGTTAGCAATCACAGTGCCAATTCAAACTTACTTCCTACTAAAGAGAAGGAATGCTTGACTTTTCTGGTTTAAATTCTTCATTAAAAAGTTGAAATTGGCAGGGAAAATGCTGTTTAAGCTGCTGGTACACCAACATCAGAGAAAGCTGAGTTTTTTAACCTTGGTACTCTGCCAGGTACTGTACTGCATATAATCAAGATAAAGACAGGAATAAAGGGGGAATCAAAAAGAAAGAAAAAAAAAATGGTGTGAGAGAAGTTTTATTTAGCCCTTGCTGCCCTAGTGGATTTGATCTAAATAAATAAAAATTTATGAAATATCTCCTGAGACCATAACCAATGGACTTTCAAAATCTGTTGATTTCCACTTGGCAGCAAGTCCAAATAAAACTGACATAGAGCTGCAAAGCACAGTCTTGTTTGGTCAAATGATTGGGATATATTTTTAAAGAAATAGCCCTTATAACTTATTTAAAACTCTGCTTATGAGTAATAAGCCTTTTTCCTTATGAGTGAAATAATTATGTACAGTATTACACCACTTAGCTCTCTTAAAAGTTATAACATCAGGGTCCTGATGTTGTAGTTTGGCATTTCAACTGTAAGAACTGTTTTCACATTTCATATCTCAGTCACTTTGGATCCTATCCACCTAAAACATGGCAGGCAAGTTTGTCTGCCCAGATGATTTTTTTCAATAGTTTAAAATTAGTTAGGCCTTTTCTAGCTGTATAATAGCCAAGAATTAGTTTAGAGGTAGTTAATAAATTCACCTCTTTTTTTTTAAAACTAGATGTAATTATAAAATGATTCTGTTAAAAAAAAAAAAAAGCCAATTTGCTACTTGTCACCAATTTTTGTAGACTGTTGCACTTTGGATTTTGAAATAAAAAAAAAAAGTGTTTTAAAACATCCCACAGACAAACCATGGAAATCAAATATTGGGCCTTGGGGCAAGTGAATTCTCTAGCAGACTTTGTCCATTCCATTTTACCTAGGCAACCAGAGTGGTCAAAGGAAAACACTCAACAGAAATTCAAAAATTACATTCTACTCCTGCACCACAGCCTGTCAGTCTTGCTTTTTGCTGTGACTCTGCAGATGACATCTGTGGGGAAAGACAACCACTCCCCAAATGGTGTGGCAAATAAGCCATTATCAACCATCAAAATTTCTCATGAATCACTGTGCACTCATCATCAATCATTTAAATAAATACCCTGTAAAAAACATCTGATTCTGCAGACCTAATATGTTGGCTTCATGGTCCAATGCTATACTTCAAACCAGAGCCTAGGAGAAAAGCAAGTATTATGGGCCTCAAGATGGCCATACAAGAAGTTGTCTCTAACATTGGCTGTTGCTGTTACAAAATAGTCAGAATGGAATGACCTGAAATATTTTAGATGATCACCAATTTCTAGTTTTCCAGCAGAATTAAAAAATAAAAATAAAAATCTTTTTTCTTTCTATTCAGTAGGTAAATCATGCAGATTTAGCATGTAGGCATTTTTAATAGACTGGATTACAGAGAGGATCTTATTCCAGCTGAAGCCTAGAATAGTGCTTATAGTCAGAGATGTGAATATCATTGATTCTTTGATTCACTGTCTGAACTGAAAAATTGAGAAAAAATATATTACTCTGATCCAAAACTGAAACAATACAAATAACAATGGATTCTGCAAATTTAAAAAATAAAATTAAAAAAAAATTAAATACAACCTAAAATTTAAAATTTTCAGTTTTGTTTGAAGAATTTTGGAATTCTGCTTTATTAAACACAAGTTTGAAATGTCATTTAAAATTGAAAAAATCAAAGCTGCAATTAGAACATGTCTAAGCAAATGTTTTAACTGGAAACTTTCTCTTTTTTTCCCTTCCAATGAAACAGTGAAATTCCATCATGATTTCACAAGTTCTTTTCATTAACTCATGTCTATATTTCTTTATATTTAAAAAAAATCAGACCTGAACTTATTCTTACTTTCATGGATTTCCAGGCTTTCACATGGATTTCATGTTTAGGCACTAGCAAAGAGTATCTTTTTAGAGAGTCTGTTGCACTGATAATTCATTCTTCTAACTGTACAACAATATTCTCCCCTTACATGTGTAAGAAAGTTCATACTTAAATAATAATAAAAAAAAACCCGCCCATTTTCTCTTTCTTTCCTCTACTGTATTTTAATCTAAGGTACTTATGTTAAAAAACATTTGACTAGAAGGAAAGAGGTTGAATGATCTATAAGTCTGTCATCAGAGCTTCTTACTAAAGGCTCATATGTCTTATTAGTTAAAAAAATTAAATAATTATCATCAAGTAGAGGTAGTCCTCTCGGCTGTCACCATGATGTTACCATGTTGCCATTGCAGCTTTCCATAAGGACAGAATTAAAGCCAACACTGAAGTCTTACACCCAAGATAGCATTACTACAGTACTATCAATGTCATCATCTCTTTCCATGTGCACATCATCTAAGCAATGTATTTAGTAACACTGTTGCAGATGTCAGTGCTATCCCTCTTACTTTCCTATCTTGGATTTAAAAGCCGCCTATTAGGAAAAGAAGATCCCAGCTGGAATGAGATTATAATGCAATCATCCGGTTCAGAACATTATGCCATGATTTTAGCAGCATACAAGAAACTCCCTCTGCTCACAGGCTTAATGAAATTTGAACTTACTATATGGTTCAACACAGTTTTGGATGACAACCAGTAAGCATGGGAGGTTTGCAGTTGAGACAAGGGGTTTGTTTGCCAGGATTTGACTCTCTCGAGGAAATTTAGCTGCAGGGCCAGATCTTTTCATTGGATATAAAACAGCTATGCTCATAGCTGTATTTACTGGTGATGGTAGCCTGTGATAGAGCTATATCTTTCCAGCAATACCTTAACCAGAAAATACCTAGTAATGACTGCAGCTGTATACCCACTCAACAGTGCTTTGCCACTATATAATACACTATTCAAGACAGGGCACTTGACTGCAACAGTATATTTAAATGTGGAAATCCACCTATTGAATAAAATTCACATATTACACCTTTCTAGGCCTTATTTTATGTGAAATTATAAAATGAAGGTATCCTGGAATGAAAAAAAAACCCCACAATATGTGTACCTGCACACAACTGCTTGTTCTATTTTTCAAGCTAACAGCTTAGCTGTAACATTTGTGCATTAGCTAAATAACATCTCAAGGGGAGCTAGAGATAGAACCTCGATGTCTCCTGATTGTACATGTGTGAGTTTGTGCTCTCAGAGGATGGTCCTTAAAAAACTCCCTGCTGGAAGCTATTGTGCATATTGTAAAAGGACCGTTGCTAAGTGCCAATTGAGCTAGTACTGTATACTTGCCATTTTAAAAGAAGATTTCATACCACTTGATTATGTTAAATAGAAATGTTTGAAATTTAAACTGAATTACAACAAAATGGCACAGTAGTTACATGTATAAAGAGCTGCTGCTCCTCTCTCTTGTAGCTAATGTCAATCCCTTCTGGTAGATGGTTTTATGTGAAACAGTGACAGAATATATTACAGGCAAAGTTTAGAGACCCTAAATATAAAGAAGTCATAAATAAATACTACTGTAAAAATGGACCTGTGTTTGTATTAACAAGCAAGAACTACAGTAAACTACCATCCCTTGTCAAAAAGAGATGCCATTTTTTAAGATTAAAACTTCATCCTTAACCTTTAGGTTGTGCTAAGGTGTCAGAAGTGTTTCTGTGCAGATTATGACTATTTAGGGGAACTTGATCCAGTAATACAATCTAGAGAACATATTTAGTAAACATAATCCAGAAATTATCTCAAGATCAACTTGCCAAGAACAGAAATAGATAGTAATATTAACAATAACTAGTCAGCATCAGAGGCCAACTGAAACAGAAATCCAAGATCATTATCAGGTATATGGAAGAGAACTGAATGATGTAGCACAAACAATTGGAAAATATATTGGGGAAAAAAAAAAAGGAAAAAGAGATGAGCATCTACTCTACATGTACAAATCTGGTATTTTTAAGATCAGTAACTGATGACATTACATGCAGAGATGGGCAAAAATAATATATTACTTCTCAAAAACTACTTCAGGATTTATGAATTTTAGAGAAAGTATGATAAGTAGATGTGGGGAAGGAAACAATGCGAAAACTGAGATACATTTATACTAATTTTACTATTTCCAAAACATTCTTCTAATTTTTCATTTTGAATTTTTGTTTGTGGTTTGTTTTGTTTTTTTTTTTTCCTAAAAGAGACAAAATTTAGGTAAATTAAATACTTGGGGAAAAAAAATAAATCAAGAAATACCAGACAAATATGAGAGGAAAAGATTGTCTAGGGTTTTTTCAAGGACTTTATATTTCAGATTGTCTGAAAATTCTAAAATGTAACTTTTTCATTTAGCGGAAGAAAAAAACCACAAAACATTTAAACACCTCAAATAACACTCCTGCAGCACCAAACATGTCATTACTCATTCTAGAATATTATTTTATCTTACACTGTGGTGAAATGTTCAGGTGACCTTTAGCACCCCTACCCCCACTGTAGTCATGCTGATTTTGCCCTTGGAAGGCAACAGAGGAATGGCACCTTCATGCATTTTCATTCACCCTCCTGTGATGTCACCAAAATGAAATATCTAATTAATAATAAATAATAATTAATCTGTTGTGATGGAAATTATAACCTGTCCACCACTTTCATTCGCCAAAGGTCCTCATGTGGGTACTAGGATGCACACTGTGGTCAACAATATGTTGCACCACACATACCTTGCCTTCTAGTGCTTTTTTACAGCTTTCGAGAGGCTGTGCTGCACTCTGGCATGTCTTTTGATCTGATGCTTAAACTCCTGAGAGTTTAGCTTCCAGTGATGGCACCTGACTTTCTGGCATGTTCTAAGACAAGATCAAAACCTCAGGCTGCATATTCTGTTACAAAATTAAAATCTACTGTGCTTCACACAGTTGAAGATCAACTTGTTTCAGAATGTATTGCAATTATATTCTTCATTTTTATTTATTATCCATAGGGTCAATATCCTCAAGATTTCTCTGTTAAGACCCTGCTGCAGTTTTAGTTTGAAATGCAACTTAAAATTTATCTGTTACTTGGCTCCTGTTAAAGCACAAAAATATGTATTTGGAGTTAAATGATCCTTTTTACTGGAATCTGGTGTGATCAGCTCACCCCTGGGGTGAAGAAAGAAGTGTGGTAAGTTTCTGTGACAATAATGCTGGAGTTATTATTGTAGTGATGATGCAACAGCCCAAGTTACCATATCTCAGTCTGCTAATCAGTTACTCATGATATCTGGTTTTGCAGCAATCTGTCACTGTGACTAGCATACTGAAGTGCTCATGCAACCTCTTCTACCAACAGCAAATGCCAAGTGAAAGCTGAAAGGGATCATCTGAGGCACTAATTCTCTCCTTTATGCAGTGAACATCTGGCACATGAACTGATATTCCATGATCAGACCAATGCCCACTTTCTTATTTTTTGTTGTTTGTGTGGGTTTTTTTGTTTTGTTTGTTTGGGGAGTTGGAGGTGGGGGTGTTTTTTGTTTGTTTGTTTATAAAAGCAATCTTACCATACCAGGAACAAATCTAAATATTCAGGGCCTAGCTTTTTATAGCTTTACTCTTGGTTTTTATTAGTTTACCAAGTATTCAATAAATTAATAGTAACTTCAATATTCTTTTGGTCATTCCCAGGCTGTTCTTTTTATTTCTACTTTTCTGTAGTGTACTTTTAAAATTTATTTCTATTTCTTATTCAATCGACAATGTTGATGATTTCATAACAAATCAAACTTTTCTTTCTCTAGCAGTTCAAGTCCTTCATTTTTAAACTCATTGAAACCTTTTTAATATCCATTTTTCAAGTCATTCTTTTGAATACCTGATACTTATTTTATAGTGAACAAGATAAAAATATCTTTCTGCAATTTTCATTCTCATGTTACTATGAGTTTAAAGAGTGGTCATTATGGCTATATTTGTGCCCAGGAAAAATCAGCTGTAATGTATTTACTAGTTGTGTTAGAAAAGGACAGTTATGCAATTATGACTACAAAAAAAAGCTCTTCCAGGGATGGTGCTAAGTATGCCCCCAAAATTAATGCACTTAACTAAGAGGGTTTGTAAAGTATTAAGTCTCAATTTTCACTACCACAACCCCTTTTTTTTATGTATATTAATGTTTACAGTGTGAACATAGTATCTATTATAGTAAAGAAGTATATATATATGTATATATATGTATAAGTATATACATAGAATTCATATAAGTATGAATTGATGAGTCATCATATAAGTATGAGTGCCGGAAACTGAGGAGTATGTAGCATATGTGAGGTACCTTCTATTACGACATTCATTTTTTCACTGAAATATTTTTAAATGTGTAGATTTAAAATAATAAAGAAATTTTTTTTTTTTACATTTTGCTTTGAATTTTTATGCTGAATTTTATTGAAACATACTTTTAAAAATCAGTCACTTTAGTATCCTTTTTTATCAAATTATAATCTTTTACCACTTAATAACAGAGGAGCAGAAGCTTTTTAAGCACATAACGACGGTGACAATTTGATGGAATTCAGTTTGAGTAATAATTTTATCAAATAATATATTTCTTTTTAAAAATACCATTTATTAAAACATTATCCACAATTTAGACAGAATGGTAAAGCAAATGTCATTTTTAAACACATGACCCACCTTTGCTGAAGACGCAGCACAATCACAACATGTTATAGGAAGTATTGGCATGCTTTGGAGCACAGGATGACTCTATCAATAGGTTATTAAGCCTACAGATGAGACCCCAGCATTTCTGAGCTAAATGCTACTTATTCACTTCTTTTTTGTGTATCTCCATTGATTTTAATGAGTTTTCATGGGTTTAACTCAAGATGGAATATGATTCTCAGCACATAGTGCATGAAAACACACTTGTCTCACATAGACTAAAGCATTCATAGGCTCTGAAAAGGAAAATTTTGCTCTTTTTGAACATCTTCAGGTCTATGCCCCAGAGAAAAGGAAGTCCATGGGATAAGATATGGCAGGCACTGACACAAAAATGACCTCAGCATGGATACTTTTAAGAAAAATTGGGCCAAATAATCAGAGGCATTCCTTTGGCAATTTCAGATCTTCAGGTGAAGGATGGAAATAAAATTCTTTAAATTGAAGTTGTTCTGTGGAAATGATAGCCGGGCAGAATATGGAAAACACACTGAAATGCTAAATTATTAAGTATAGTAAGCAGCAGGGACTGAAAGCAAAGGTAGTCTACGTACATAGTATCAGAAATTGAAACTGTTACTGTTAGAGAGAGAGACAGAAATATTTCCTCTCACACTTCAGCTCATCCACAAAACTCAAGACTTTCTTCCAAGACACCTTGACTGGCTTGGTCAAGAGTCAAACTTATGACATTTCTTTTTTTTGCAGCTATTTCTTACCTCAAAAGAATATTTTAAATTTTGTTCTAAGGATTAACACATTTATCTGGGAGGAGGATGAGCTGCATCCTCCATCTGCAGAAGTCTAGAAAGCTCAGCAACTCAGATTGTAAACTCATTTAAGCAGGCAAACATCTACACCTGATGATAGTCTGGCTACACCTCAGAGAGGTTGCATGTACTGAATGGGACTGGCCTGGATCAAGGACAAACGACAGCACAGTAGTGGCCAGGGATTGATTTAATTTAATCAATGGAAGGGTAGAGTATTATGCATACAAAATGGAATACTACTGATCAAAGAGCCTGAAAGTGCTCCACCCCCCATGCCTCACAGACTGCAAGCAAGGGAACATAGAAGAGAGGCAGGTATCGTGGCTCCAGAAATCCCCTAGGCAGAGGTCAGAGGTGAAGCGCTGACAATCTGTAGTTTCCTTTGCCTGCTCTACTTGTGAAAATGTCTGAAACAAAAGGAAAGTTTGGAGTCACATTAAATAACCTTTTTTTTGCTTTTTCTTTCCCATGCTGGGGAGATGACAGTTTTAAATGGTAAATTTGATTTGAGACCATTAAATATTGTTCATCAGTCCTTCACTTCAGCAATCAGTTTTCATAACCATCGATTTTGAAAAGAGCTCCAGTCTTGGAATACAGCCCCATGAGATGCAGGTAGATAAGTTAACATCTGTACATTGCCAGAAAACAAAGTTTCCGCCTCCTACTAACAACTGCAAAGTTGTGGTCTTTACATAATTCTGCTGGCTTTGGGGCCTGCCAGATTTCGTCATAGGCAACTTTAATTCCTGAAACTGGAAGAAGCAAAGCCACTAGATCATCTAAGTGGTTTTCTGATGTGTTAGTGAGAAGGAAAGAAAAAAGCCCAATGCAGCATCAGAGCTGCTGCAAGGTAGGGACACCTGTCTTCCTAGGAGGAAGGGAAAAAAAGGAAAAGTAGGAAGATAAGTGAGGGAGAAGAGAGGGTTCCCTTCCTTTGAGCAGCAGCATGGTAGCAGGTAAGCTACCATCAACCTCTGTTTTTAGAGGCCTCGGTGCTACCTTACCTCTATTTCAAGGTGTTTATTAATGGAAGAACTCAGAGCAGGCCACCTTAATTTCTTCAGGGAACACAAGAAGTGTCCCACTTCAGATGTAAGTCAGTCCTCTAAACCAACCAAATTACTCAGTTTCTGCTTGGGTTAGTACATCTGCCACTGGAACAAGTCCATTTCTTGCTAGGGTTGAGATTATTCTTCTTTATATGCAAGTGCTGGCTTGTCAGAAAGCACTGGAAAATAATCTTCTTAAACATTTATTATATTACCATCAAAGACTTCTGCAGTTTACTTAATTGTAAAGGAAGGGATACATACAAATGTAAAATATTTCACATTTTTAACTATCCTTAACTGTAAACCTTATGGCAAGCTTTCAGGAGATAATTTTTTTTACCTGACCAGCATGGATACTCCTGAATGGAAGAGAAACATACACATTACCTTGAAGAATTTTAACTTTTCTGAGACTTGAGTTTAATTCCCAAATTATTTTTTTTCTTTAAAAGCTGTCTTCCATGATGGTGTTGCCACAGTTTCATACACCTCTCCTGAATCACTTTCCTAAAAAAATTTTGTTGCAGATGTCCTTAATATTTCACAAGTGCTCCATAAAATTCTGATGTGTCTTTAGAATTTAACTGTGTTCTTTTCCTGCCTAACTGCAGGCAGAGTATAGTCCTTTTACTGGTCTGTATGAATATTCATAAGTGACAAGTACTCTGAGTTCTAAAATATCAGATCAGGAAGTTTTGCAATTATTAGATCAGGGCTTCTCTGATTTGTAACCTGGGATTAAAATGTCTTTATTTCAGTGAAATAACAGAGGGAGAACACAAGATTACAATACATTTTAACAAAAAGAAGATAACTTTGCATTATTTTTCATTCTTCTTTCAGTCTCTGTCATGAGGATGGAGTCATGCTGTGACATTCTTCTTTGGGTATTGGAACATAAGAATGATATACTTGACTTTGAATGTCTCAAGTTTTGTAGAGTATAATAGTTGAGTTTTACTTCTTTCACCCCAGTATTTTGCATTCTGATAGGCAAGTGCCACTTCACCACTAAGGCCCTTCTGCTGACCTTTAACACAGCAGGTAGCTTTAGCAATGCAATTATCAGGATGGGGTGTGGTGTCTTGGAGGAAGTCAGCATGTGCACCTGTACAAACTGGGATATCAAAGATGTAAAAAGCAGAGGAGCACTTACCAGGCAAGTGAAGTTATTTGATCATGACAACCCAGTTAGGCCAAAGTCAGAATGATGGTTGTGTCAGAAATTCTTGCATAGCTTCCTTCATGCATTGAGTGGAAACAAGAGAGTGCAGATTAATGTGACCTCATTTTACTTTCTCTTAAACTACTACACTTTCCATCTCAGAAAGTTCTGTCTGCTAAATAACAATCAACATACAGGAATCTGATCTACTCACCTGATGTATATTGTTCATATGTTTGATCCCTGGTTTCCTGTTTCACCACTGCCATTGGTCCTTACACAGCTTTAAGGTTGTTGTTTCAAAATATGGGTGCCTAAAGCAGAAATATGTATCAGGTTGTTCTTTCCTAATATATAGAACTACCTTGTATGAGAAATAAACTCAGGATTAGGCTTTCAATAACAAGAGGACACAACACAAGTTTCAGTGGACTGTTACTAGAAAATGTTCAGCAAATAACAATCAATGTACACTACTATAAGTAGAAGACAGCCCATCCATGAAAAGTAAAGAAAAAGAGGCATAAATTTTCCTCATAGTGTAGCTTTTGCTATTGCAATTGTAGTTACCACTACTGGTGTTGAGGAACTGCTCTCAAAATTGGCTTGAACTGAAAATATTTTAATGAGAGAAGCATTTGTGCTATGTGTTACTTTTGCCCTTACAAATATAATTTTAAAAGTTTGGAGGGTGTTATTTTTCTTTTATTGAGTAGAACCCTTTAGAAGCACACTTGATACACCTTCTTTCCTCTTGCTTTCCTTACATTCACTGTTTCTCTTTCCTTCACTTGGTGGCTGTTGCTGTCACAGTTTGCTGTCCCAAGCTCCAGCTGCCCTCCATCTTCTTCCTATTCTCCCTCCAAACAAAATAAAACAAACCAAAGCTCTGTTCATTACTTTTTTTCCTGAGGCAAGTTCTTGTTTTTTCAACATACTGCAGGAGGACAGTGTATGCTGATTTTGCTGCTTAAATATTATTTTTCATCATTTCTGTGTTTATTTTTCCAAATGTGCTAAGAGACCTCCCAATGAGATCCCTTCTTCCCTCTCCACAGTCTTCCCCTTAGGAATCTGAATGTTGCTAATATCTCTTGGGTAAAATCCAGCTACTGTGTCCACAACAAGTCAAGCTGAATTTACTCCATGCCCTGCAGCTGTTCCATTGTCTCCTTGTTACAGCACAAGTTTCTGTTTGTTTTATTTATTTATCATTTCTAAGTACCAGGCTTTCTGGCAAAATGTTGCCAGCTGGAAGTTACATGGAAAATGTTTAGCACAGCTTCAACACGTGCTCCAGAGTATGTGTACATGCATTTCATTCTTGGTAAATAAGCATTTATGCAGTATGGGGAAGGCTGTGAAATGTGATCAGCTTGTCCTGAGCTACAGTCTTATTTAATAAAAGCTCTAGCAAATTCAAATAGCTTAAATTCATCCAAGTACATAGTGCATGCCTTTTCTCCTCCCTGAACTACCAATATCAAAACAGTCTCTTAGGCATCTATGTCAATGAAAAAAAAAACACCACTACCAAAAAACAAAACAAAACAAAACAAGACAACAAAACAAAAACCACAAAACACAAACAAACAAAATAAACAAATATCAAATAAACAAAAAACAAACAAACACAGAAAAAATGCATAGGTATTTCTGATGAATAACCATCATGCCTGACTGTGCTACATCACATTTCTAATCTCTTTGTTTTGAGCATTTATTGGCTTTTACTTCCCTTGGTTAAATAAGAATGGAGTGTTATAAATAATATTTATGCCTCTAGGAGTTTATGTAGAGGATCTTCCCGTTTTTCTGTAGCTTTTCCCTCATTCAGAATCAACTAGCCAACTTCTCTGTTGACAGGACATAAAATATAGAAATAAGGAAGAAAACTGTAAAGTTCCTCTGTATTTCAGGGATGGGCATGTACTACACTGTCTCACAGATCCTCTCCTCAATGCTTTGTGCAACAAGAATTCCAATTTCAATGTCTACTGCTGTGTCTCCATGTCAGTCCAACAGAGATATCTCTCAGCACATTGGCCAAGC
>JANHGN010008267.1:48672-51703 GCA_024605025.1 Megaceryle maxima
GCTTTCTTATAAATACTAAAAACTTGATTTCCTTGTTCCTTGAAAAGATGTTAGAATTAATATTAAGTGCTCATTTAAAAGCACATACTACCAAAATTGATGTTAAATGAAAGGAATTCCTTGAGTTAGACATTAAGCTTTAATGACAATTTAAGGGGGGAAACAAACACTTTTTTATTAAGTTATTCATTAGAGAATTATTGCATTTTGCACAGAATTGTGACTATTGCCAATTAGACTGCTTGCATTAAGACACTCTAGTCGGGATCTTCTCTGAAATAAGTAATTCAGCATATCCTTACTAATGAAAAGTTTAGATGACTGAGTACACAATATAAAACTTCAAGCTTTAAATCTACTATCCTTTATTCATTTACACATACAATATGTATTTTATTATGTTAAACAAAATGCAGCATAGTCTATTTTTCTGAGTAATGTGTTGCAGTTCAATTTTCACTTCGATAGAGTACTGCAAGCAATTTCATCTATTTCATCCACAGAAACTCATCCCTCTTTCAGTCTTTCTTTCCCTCTTTCTTTATGTTTATGGTATGTGATCTGTTAAAATCATGCAGGCTTACAAAAATCTTCATTTACAGATGGAAACTGAAACAGAAAGCTTCTGTCTTTTTATATATTTGATATTTAAATTGCATTTTCTTATGGATAGAAATAGTTCAGTAACACCATTTTAAGTAATCCTTTAGTTCAACCTTTGTCTTTCTAGTCTAAACATTTTTTTTTATTTCTCCAAAGTTTATCTGGACTTTTTCAATATGATATATGTCAAGGAATCAGCCTAAGTGATAAAAGCAGGAAGGGAAAGTCTGGATCAGTGAGTATTTATATTGGCAAGAGCTGACAATTTTCTAAAAGAAAAACAAACACAGAGGCTGTTCATTTCTGAAATGAAATCAGCTTCACTTCATTTCTCTCAGGAAAACATCATTGCATGAAACGATATAAATCAGTATTGATATCACTAAACTCCAAACTAGAAGAGACAAATGCACTCTGCAGCACAGTAATTCAATGGCTCCGAGTCAAGTTTACTGTTGTCTCATTTCTACTAATCATCGTAAAAATTCCCTGTGAAATAATTATCCCTAAAACAATCAAGACAGTATATCTCTATAAAGGAGAGGATCGATTTAACAACAAACTCTAGATTTATCTGTATTGATTAGAGGGCATTCAGTGTAATTTTAGTGAATTATGTTTGGCTTTCATTTCCCAGTAGAAATTTTTCTTGTGATGATCAAAAGGTAAATTACAAACTACTACACGGTCTTTGTGTGCTACCCATATAACATCCAACTATTACTTTTCAAAGAAACATAGATGTAAGAAAGGACAAAATATTGGGGGTTTTTTTACACATGATATCTTACTATAAAAATCATATGACTGAGTTTATAGCACTTACCTAAGAGCCTGATGTCATCTTCTCAATTCATTAATACAGAAATCAGGACTGCACTAAAGAGTCTGTGCTAAAGGAACAAATCCAAGATCATCTTATGAGAATAGAATTAGAAAGATTAAGAAAGTAATATGATTTTTCTTCTTAAATAGGAGTAATTTCAAAGGAGCTGTTAACACTTTCATGTCTGAAACTTTCTTGCTGGCAAGAGGGAAAACTAAAGGAATCAGACAGATTCAAAGATAATTTAGTGTAGCTGTAAGTCTGACACCACTGCTGATACAATTTAATTGAGAACTAATTGGAACTAAGAAGGCTAGTTATTTTGTCAACTACATATATATTGGTTCCAGTCATTTTTAATCCGATGTAACAGTGATAAAGAGTCTAACTTACTTTGTTTAGTTAATAACATTAGGCCAGAAAGGATCACCTAGTCATTTCATGTTACCCGACACACTGTTAATATAAACAATGTCTAATTACACTGACTACATACTCCCATGAAATGACCAATTAAAATATTTGCTGATTCTAAATGTTCACTGTTAGAGGCATTTCCAGAGGCTTTCTGTGGGTTGTACTCATAAATTCTACCCCAGCTGGTAGGAAGCATAAGGGAAGAATATATAAGAAAAAAGTTGGGTTTTAGCAGGAAAAAGGACATTTAAATACCCAGGCATGGTGTACTGTGTTCCTTCAAAAAATATATCAATTTAAAATGCATTTTTGTATTCCCTAGGAGTATGTAATATTGCACATTTATATACTCTTCTTGCTGAATCAAGCATATCATACTGCATGTTCAAGACTCATGTGATAAAGGAGGCATGTGTTAGCCTTTTAAACATTTAGACCAGCAAATTTAGAGTGATTTGTATTCGCTTTCAAAGCTGATTTACTGACTGTCATTTGTAGCTGGTAAGAAGAATACCAGAAGAATCTCTTATTTATTTGTTTTACTTTACTTATGAGTCAATAACTTCCCCCTGAAAACACCAGCCCAGACTATACCAATGCTTTATAAAGTGACACAATCTGATAATTATATTGACAGCAAGTGTGTTAAAATCAAAATAGAAAAATACAGTAAATGGGAACAATCTCTTCTGTGTCTGAAGAAAAACTGCTGACACTGTACAAATTGCATTTTTAATGATTGAATGATTATCCCTTAAGTAATCACGCTGAAAAATTTGCCAGTTATGTTAAAGTAAATAACAGTACATCAGTATATGCATTACAGATCTAATTAACATGAAGTATTAGAAATACCAGGAAGAGAGAGGCACAGTTTTCTAGACAACTTAAAAGAAATTTACCATGGCTGCAACCAATACACATAATATAGCAAAAAAAAAAAAAAAAAAAAAAAAAAAAGGATACTAGTAAAATATCTGAAAGGATCAATGTTAACAATTGCTCTGCAGATGTCTAAAATTCCTGGCTGACACACGTCTGCACTGTGCAAGGTCTCAATGCTTCTCCCAGTTAAATGAGTTCAAATGTTGCCACTTGTGTCAGCAGGCTAGTATCAGGTGATTTTGCTATTCTTCTTAAATGATGCCCTAAACATTACTAATCTACTTCCATTCTTGGAATAAA
>JANHGN010008268.1:0-30548 GCA_024605025.1 Megaceryle maxima
CAAGTTTCATTTTATTTTGTTTGATGAGCAATTATTACTTTAATGCACTTGCAAAATGTTGTCATTAACTACACGATGAAAATATTGTATATGCTTTGATGTAGCATTTTGATTCCCCATCTGAAGAATCACTGTTTAAATGTGTTAAACTATATGTACTTAATGAAAAGAAAAATGTAAATATGGACAAGAAAGAAAGTTTGACTGTGTAAAATGGAATAAAAGCATGCTTACTATTTTACACATAAAAGTAATAGCACAGATTTTTATTTAAATAATTTGGGTCTGATTTAACAAGGAACTGTGCACAGTAAAGTTTTAATGGTTTAATGATACATTTTTTTCCATGAACAACCTTTTTTCCTTGACAACTGGGTTCTGTACATGCATGACAAACTCCAGTGTACGTATTCATGATAAATTGCTTATACACATGAAAAACTAAAGCCTCCTGAAAATTAGGTCAATGTGAGCAAACAAATACTGGGTGTTACAGAGAGTGAACCCTGTAACACGTTTCTCTACAGAAGAATGCCTTAATATGGGAAAAGCTGCAAATGTCTTCAGTTCCATCTTTGTTTATATTCTTACTCTTTTCCAGTTTTAAAAAGATGGCTAATTTTGTTTGTTTGTTTGTTTTCCACAGAAGACACTGATAAAGACAGTGTTCTTTTAAATCTAAAAACAAAGGTCTCCTATGGACAGTCAGTTTGTTTTTAAACTTTTCTGCAGTCTCTGTTTCTTCATACACACCCCTTCCCTTCCTTCACAACTGTGAAAAGTCTCAGAGAGAATGCTTTTGGTATTTTTTTTTTTCCTCCTTCTCTATGCAATCAGCATTTTCCAGAAAGTTGATCCCTCTTGTCTTTTGGTTTTACTTGTACCTTTTTCTGTCTCTATTTCATTTCCTCCAGCCAAGAGCAGAATACATTTCCCCCTATGTTCAGTCAGATCACTGCAGAGCAGTAGCAGTGGACCGCCAACACCACAGATCATCTGAAGACAAGTTAATAACAAGTTGATCTCTCATGGAGTTTTCAGTGAAATGAAATGACTCTTCCTCTAAAAAGACCAAAAAGTCTTTCAAAGTCCAAAAGCAATATTTTATGTGAAGAAGAATGACACCAGGCCCATTTTAGAAATTGAGAAAACTCAGCAGAAAGTAAAGGGTTTGCAAAGGAATCTTGCTTTACTTCTGTGTGCAGGGCAAGTTCTGGCTTCCAGGTCGGCTCTCACTCAATTCATTGGCTTTCTGAGCTGTGGCAAATTCTGTATAATTTCTTCTGTCCTTAGCAAGCCTCTTTTCCCATCAGTCTTGGGAATGTGTTTGCTCCCTTTTCATCTTGGAGGTATCTCAGGCTTCTCTTGTGCTGCATATTCTTAAGCTCTTCATGAATCTCTCTGCCTGTTCCTCCTCTGGCAGTATAAGTTGCTCCAAGGATAAGCAGGATCAATCCTTGCCATCAAAAGTCATCTTATCCAGTTCTTTTATTTAAGAGGGTGCAACATAAAACTAATAATAAATTCATCAAACAGGTGCTCTTCCTCACACATAACTCATAATAATACTAAGTAGTTTATTAGTGAAGGAAGAACTTTAAAATACAGTATGCAACCCATGGTGCTCATCTTCCACATTATCTTCCTTGTCATTTTTGTCTTGAGTACTAACAGATACGCAAGGCTTCAGGAGTGGCTCCAACAAAAAGGAATAGGAGTTCAGAAGAAAGTAAAAAAATCTTTTAGTTTGCATTTGTTCTTGAGTCAATGCAATTGACTTACAGCTTCAACTAGTTAAAATATTTCTAATAAATTGCTTGCATTATGTTGGAATTATTTTTCACTGTGTTCTACCTTAGAGACAAAGAACCCTTTTGATACTATTTTGTTACAAGAAATTGCAATCTACAGGACAAAGTACTTCAGTTGCTGGGTGTGGTAGACTATCTAAAACTCACAACATTGTTTATCCTCCTTCACAGGCAAAATGTAAAGCATGACAAGCAGAAAAAAAAAAAATTGGAAATCAGATTATTCATTACAAGGGTATGTCTGTGAAGCACAGTGGAAATGTGTTGGTGCCATGATGTGACATGTTCCTGCTGACTTTAAGGAGTAAAGACACACATAAACAAGTTTAGTGGTTACTGCATCCTCTGCATAAGTATTGTAGGGACCCATGGTATGTAACACAAATTCTAATGCATTTGGAAGTTTCTGCTACTGTTGCACCAATGTTGTTTTCCACATCAGCTGCAGGTAAGTCACACATCAACAGTGATGTATCTTCATCACATAGTTAATCATAACTAGCCTAAGAAAAGTGGAGAGACATTCCTGCTATCAGTCAAGTAACCCCACTCACAGCTATCCTTCACTAGTCTGTCTATGGATTCCTTTCAGCCTGTTAAAATAGACAGTCACAAGTTTCTCTCTCTGACCTCACGCAGAACTGCTGTCAGTGATAGTGGTACAAAGAAAATATTTTTTTAATAATATCTAAATGGAACAATTACTATTAATGTAGATGGCTTTGAAGATATATGAAAACAGCTTCTGTCAGCAAGAGCATTGTTAGATTTAAAAACCATAAGAAAATGTCTAATAAATTCACTTATTTTTCTCCTTTTTGATCTCTTGATTAGCCATTAAATATACTGCTTTTTGAGGATGTATGTCTTACTGGTCTTACTTCATTAGCCCATACCTGAAGGTTGGTGTCACATGGTCTAAATCAATTCAGAAAAAGGAAAGTCTCAGACAGGAACATACAGTGTAGGAATTTGTTCTTGGATGCTTGGGAGGATTATCACCTGCCAGGCAAAATCGTCTGAGTTCTACAAGCAAAGTAGGCAAGTTGCCAATTCATCCTAAAGTTAAAACCAAGCTCCAGTCTATTGTCTAGGTCCCTCACTGATTATCGAGTACAACTGAGCACTGGCTAAAGGGTTTGCTGTAAGCAAGCACTAAACAGTACATCATTGCAGATATGATCTAGCTGAATTGATCTGTTCATGATTTATTAATTCATAATAAGTAAATCTCTTAATCATTCTAACCTACAATGTTCCCATTTGCATCATGGAGTAGTCTTAAAGTACATGAACTAGATTCCTTTTCACTGAAATTAGACTAGGGAATACACTACGGGAGCTCACCTAGTATTTTCTGTTTGGTAAAAGGCATTTATTCCATTAAATTGAACTAGAAGTAGACCAAAGTAAGAGTTTAAAATGCATAGCTTAGGTTTTCGATCCTGACTCCAGCTGTTCACTTGAAAGATCTGCTCCTTTTGCACCACAGGACTGCCTTAACGGAGATACTTCAAGTTCATTTACATTAGAATACACTGAATTTCTCTCCTTGAAAATTTTATTAATAACATTGCATATCAGCTGCTCTAATACTTCTTTCAAGGCATTGTGTCAGGACCTCTACTCTGTAATTATTTGGGCTATTTTTGACCCTTTATTATAGCACAGGTTCTGCTCCTGTTCACCATTTAAGACTATACTAAACATGGAAAGAGTATTCTTAAGTCAGTCCTATGAATCTCTTGTCCAAGATGCTTGCCTCAGCTTCTGCTGCAGTTGGGCCTCTGAACCCTCAGTATGGACCAGGCACATGTTCAGCTATATTACAAATACAAAAGGGGTCTGGACTAGACAGAGCTAGTCCAAAGGCTAGCTAAAGATAGAACTCTGCCTTTTGGTTAGCCAGAAGCCAAAATGGAGTCAGGAGATTTGGGACAATCTGAAAGTATCACGTCTTTTTAGGGCACAGTATGGGTGGCTCAGAATGACCTGTGTGCATTGTATTACAAGAGAGCACATAAGGACAATGGTTCCAAATAGAAATGGAATGGGAACATAAGGCACAAGCCTGTGTGAAGCGAGGGTTCTGTACTTTTACAAACTAACAAAATAGCTTCTTTAAAGAGAAATTTGTGTTTTCTAGTCCTCAGGTTTCTTAATGCAATTGTACAGGTCAATTAGAAATTCCTTTTATATTCCAGTAGCTTTGAATTTAACTCTAATCTCTGATTTTTTCTGCCTCTTCCAGTATTAGCTTAAAGCAGGTCACCCCAAATAATCTGTTATCTTTAGGCATGAGTTCTTCTGTTGACCTAAGGCCCCTATCACAATTGTTGCAGGATTTCAAAAGTTTTACCCCATTGCTCTACAAAAATTTCTTACTGTTACTGTTTCCTAAGTAGTGGAGTTTCTTTAGTGTCATTTCTTCTCCACCACCTGTATATTCCCAGATGTGTTAGATTACAGTGAAGGTTCATCATCTCCTTTCACTTCACATTTGCTTCTATTTGATTTTGTTTGTTGTGTGGATTTTATGTGGTTTTTTTGTTTGGTTGGTTGCTTTTTTGTATTTTTTTTTTCCCCCAAAATTAATCTCTGGATATTTTCTAAAGATGCCCTACTGAGTATCAGGGAATTCATTGCATTGCTTTAGCTGTGTAGAATTCTTTCTAACTTATACAATCTGATCAGCAGCTGCCTAAACCTTCTTTAGATTTATCTGTCTCTAGTGTTTCCAGCTTGTACAACTAACAATCAGAAGTTTCACAGTCAATCATGCCTTCACTTTGTACACTTAGTTGCTAAACTTAATTATGAATTGATGCAGGAAAGAACATAAATGCCTGGAGTAGGTGGTTTATAATAAACTTTCGTACATCGACGCATTACAGAAAAGAATGACATTTGACCATGTACTCTCTGCTAAGAAGTCACACAATTTTTCAGCTGCTGTCCAGCATCCTGATTGGAGCAAAGGAATGACAGAAAGGTTTGTCAGGAACAAGAAAGTAATTTGAAGAAAATCTACTGTACTGACTTGCAGTAATAGATTGTTCTCTCATTAGAACTTGTCTAGATTGTAATAATCTTCAGAATTTTCAGACCATTCTTTGGATGAGTAGTGAGATAAGGAGCTGAAAAATGGAGCTTTCTTCTGCTCTGTCCAATGCAAACTACATTGTGCCTAAGACCACCTAGATTCTGGACATGGGGATACATATATATTTGTATATAGATATCTGTAGATTGTACACACAGAGAATGTAATAAGTGATGTTTCTAAAGTTCTGAATCTTCATATGGGCATCTTAAACATTGAGGTATTGGGCTGTATTAAACACTAGGACAATGCAGACTGACAGGACCTCAGCTGCACCACTTACATTTTTTAATGGTTGTTTTTACTGTCTGGTCTAATTTTATTTGATACTTTCAACAACACTTTAAAGACTCCTTTGTAGAAGTTTCAAATTTTGCATCTGCGTAAGTTACTGAAAATGTAACCTGACAGTGGAGTAGAATCTGTCTTAGCTTCTTTTCGTAAAGGGATCAATAGCACTTTACACCTAATCTTTATTTCAGCTTTTAGGCTTTTAATGCATCATTTGCTCCCTTTTGACACATAGGGAGGAAAAAGTGCTACAAAACAACAATATAATTTTTCCTTCAATATAATTGACAGGAAACTTTTTCTTTAGCTCTGTGGAAAGAAAAATCTAAGAGTTAGGGTCACAGAAAACATTTATTTTGTTTTTCAGAAGACTGGGCAAAGGAAATGACTTTTCAATCAATATAAAGCTAGTCAATCAGAGAAAAAGACAAAAAACGAAAAACAGTACAGAGGAAATTGAAGGGCCTTTTGCACTCTATGCACAAGGGTGAAGAAAGCATTTTCCCTAGACTATGCATGAGCAACTGCTCTGCTAGTTGGCTTCCCTCATCTGAATCAGCAGGAGACAACATGGGGAGAAAGAGAGACAAAAGATGCTGTGGGTCATTGAGTTAACCAGGCTTGTCATCATTAAAGACTTATGCTTAGGGTCTCCCTCTGTTCCTGCATGCCACCCTGACCACAGTGGAAGGGATGCTTGACATTTGAACTACGAAAGGAAGTCATGGTCTGGGAATTTTTGTCAAATAAAGGAGTCATAGTGAATATTTTATTCAAACACATTCTAGCTTTCCATTAGGCCTGTTAGAAAGACGACTATTGATTTATTTATTTTTTATTTATTAATTCTGTGAATGTGTATAAGGGTAAGAATGTCTCTAATTATTCACATTAGAAACATACCTAGATGGGCCTCTCAGTTACTTAGCACACTTTGGCAGTTTGCAACACAATGAAACACTGATAAATTCATGACTGGAGTTGTCAGAATTTTCCTCATAATTAGGAACAAACTTGAAGGCAAGAAGAAACCTGTACCATTTCTGCAGGAGTCAGCTAACTGAGCATATTATCAGGTGCACCTAAAACTATCCAACAACCTTAAAACTATCCAACTATGTGATGTTTTTTAATTTTATTTAGGTTTTAGATTAGTATTTTGAAATGTAAGAGTATCGAAGCATTAAATCAAAGAATACAGACAAGAAATAGCAGATCATCACAGCAGCTATGTGAAAAATGAATGATGCTAGATACAAATGAGACAATCTCTATTACTCCCAAAACAATGTAACTAGCAGTTTTTGGATGCTTGTTTGAATTTTTATGGGATTATTATTTTACTCATGTAGCAATAGGAGTCCAAAGCATTGAAATTTTTAGGTTCCATTTTGTACCTTTTACACACTTTTCTGTGATAATGATGGTTTTCAACCATCATTCCTGGAAGGTTGGTTCATTTCCCCAGTAGTCAGACTTTGAATGCTTAATGACAACAATTTGGAATTAGAGGATTTTGAGTAAAGTGGATTGCTCTTAAGTATGACAGACTTGTTTTCCTCACAGATTTGGAAAGTAATCTGTCAGTCCTTAAGTATCAACTTTGTCTCTACCTTGCAGATATCAGTTAATTTTAACTTTTCTTATTCAAGTACTGAGGAGGTGGTCTAAACCACCACTTCAATCCAGGACATCTCTACCTTTCCCTAACCAACATATTTCTGTCAGTGTACCCAGTCAGATGTACTGTACTTCTGGACACTTCCACCACAGCTTCTACTTTTGCACTGCCTATCCTACAGGTGCTATATCTGCTTGGTATCTGGAGTATGTAGGCTTTTCACTGGGTTAGTTTAATGGGGGGTTCTACACCTGCCCTGCATTTCCTTTAATGACAGCTTCTTAGCCTGTAGGGCAGTGTCCATCACTGCAGAGTGTGAAAAGGAAACTTTTCTGAAATGCTTCTCCATAAGAAGGTCTTTTCCTCTCCAAAGAAGAGATCTGTTTCTTGTTACTGCTCACAAACCAATAGGAAAGTGAATTGTGAACAGACAGGTAGGAGTTACTGCTGAAATCCATCTCAACTGGTGGTTATTATACACAGCAATAGTTTAAGCTTTCAAGTTTTAGTTAGAGTTGTTAGAAATATGCATGGCTTCTTAAAGCAACTGCTAACAGAGAAAGGAAACACTGTACACCACAAAATGTGTGAGTCTTTTCAGTTACCTCAGTTAATTGAAAAACTTAGAAAGTTCAGGAAAAGGTTATGCAAATACTGATTAACCCTCTATCCACTTGCAGGACATTGTGTCCTGGATTAATTTTCTGAGAAGAAAAGACCAAATGAAACCTCAGAGAATTTACCCAATTTTATTTAATCTATGAAGTAGAATTGAAGAATGCCAGATAAGACACAAGTAAGAACATGAACTAATATAGATTTCAAAATAGGAATGGGGTATATGACCCAGAAAGGGCAAAGTTAAGAATATTTATGCCAATATTTCAGCATAAATGCTTACCATTAGACAGACATTCTAGCCTAATTCAAAATCAGATAAAAGGTGTAATTTGAAATACATTACTAAGGAAGAGGTGAGAGGTTAAACAGTGCAGTTAATAAGTGTAAATAAGCAAACCAAAGAGACTGAAGTTCGCTTCATGAATCCCGATTTAAACCAATACTTTCAAAGATGCCTAGTTTGGTGCACACTGTAGTCATGACCATTTATTTGAAGCTAGTCATCTCAGTCTTTCAAAACCATTTAAAACTTAGTATCAAATACCTAAAGAAACAGGTTAATGCCAGAAGTACGTGAACCTGTTGCCCACTCTTACAGTAAACCTAATCTATTAAGTGCTCAAATCCTTTAAAACTCAGGCATTTAATACAACAATCTAATCCAAGACTGCTGGCACACAAGAAATATCACAGGATTGTCATGAATGATCTACAACACTTGCGTCTCCCCATTCTTCACAATGGACTGAGACTACCATGAAAGGGAGGAAGTAGATCAGAAAATAAATGTTCTGCCTGAATCCAGAAAAACTGTTACCATTATAATCTGACTAGAGTAGTGTTTTTCAGCATGAGCATTAAAAGTGGGGCAGGAGTTAGTGTTCATATAGAATCATAGAATTAGTTCTTCCCCAAAGGAGAAACATTTGAAAGTATAGATATTAGATCAGCCATTAGATTGTCTGGTTCTCTGTCTAGATTGCCAAAAAAACCTCCTGTTATGAAGATGAGAAGGTCATTATAAAAACCTGCAAAGCATAAAGGCACTGAAAATCCAGCATTATTAGAAGCTAATATTATTTCTATTAGCCCTATTGTGTGAATGATCAGGATTCAGGCTGTTGCTGGGCCCAAATTTCACAGTTCATCCCTGCCTTTTCCTTGGCTATGGGTTTGCTAGAGAGTCTTGCCTTGTCTCAGAGCACTTCAGCTGCCCAGGAGGACCTCCGCCAAGCTGCACAGGAAATAATGTTCTGGCCATGAAATACTTTTGCATTTTTTCTGCACATTAATATACATTTTTTCCATTGCAATTTTTCACTCACCATAGTAGATAGTATGTCATCACTCTAAGATTTTTTAAGGGGCTTCAGTTCAACCATCTTCTATGTGTATACAAACCACAGCACTAACTGCAGGAGTATACAGAACTAAGACATCATTTCCACATAAAGGAGCAATTTCTCCAAATGACTTTTGATACACAACGTTTATTTACTTCAAGTATAGGTCCTAGAATTCATTTTCTTTATGCCCAGGTACTTGAAAAGTGCATGCAGGGATGCTTCCATGTTCACAAAAGGAGGCTATTTTAGGAAATTGTGTGTTTATATTTCTACAGTCTCTGTAATTGATAATGTTCAGACTTCTTTCTTAAGAGTACTAAACATTTTCTGTATCATTGAGTGATTTATAGGCTTTACCACTGTTGATAAAGAGGTTTGTGAATTAAAAACCTTGCTTTTGATGTTTGTAGGCAGAGTAGGTCCTGAAATGCACTGTTTATATAAATGCATTTTCAAGCATTATCTTTTGAAGCCATGGGTTATTTCTTAAACTGATTGGAAAGTAAACTCTTTCGGGACAAGTATAGAAAATAGATAGACTAGCAATCTTAAAGAAAAAAGCTATTTTCTCCACCTCCAAACAATTAAAATCACCATGATAGCTTGTAATTAAGTAGAATATACATTAAAAGGAGTGTAAGATTCTCAGTGGTAGAAAGCATTCTTTCCACCAGGATGTCACATGACAGACTGGTTGTTGTCATCTGACTGATCCCATGCCTTATCTCCTTAAATGTTTTAAGTATCTGGCTGAACTAGGTATAGACCAAGATTTTTCATTTGTATTATCAAATGTAAAATTATCAAGGCCTTTTAAAAAATCAACCACAACATCTGAAGGTGTGCATTTCTGTGGCAGTAGATTCCCTGGGTTAGCTATTTTTAGGAACAAAACAATCTAGCATACAAAAAACCCAGCATTGTTACATGAATGGTCTAAGTATTAACTAATGCTAGTGTGAATGTATTAGTGTTATAAGCTACTCTACAGTTCTTCAGTCTCAACGTCCCATAGAAAGTTCTTTTGATTTCAGTGTATTTAAGTGTTTCACTTCCTACTTTACCCATTTTTTGTCAGTCCTGAAATATCTGGGCTGAACTGTGGGACTGTAATGAGATGTACATATTTTATAGAGTATTGCTGGTGTAGAAAGGTTGCTTGTTGGTTTGGTTGTTTTGTTTGTTTTTTTTTCCTTGGCCTACTGAATTATAAAGTGCTTACTGAGAGATGCCCAGTACTCTAACTTCAAATAAAGCAATCAGTTCTAAACAGCATTGACTCAGGGGGTAGCCCTGAGCGATAAGCACCAGTCTATTTAGACTGTTTTCTATTCAGTTTAGGCATTTCTTCATTTCAGACTACATGGGGTAAGGGCAGGAACAAGCACAATGATGTGGCCTCGGTGCTAGGCCTCAGAGCATACCCTGTGACATGGCCCCAGGCTCTTTTCTATTAAGCTGACCTTATGTCTCAAAGCCTTATGACCTGTGACACCACTCAATTGTTATTTAATCAATTCAGCCAAAATTAAAAAGGTGTATTTTTATTTGCCTTAACACCTTTTCTTTCTGGTATTTGTTTTGGTGACCTTTCAGTATTGGATTTCAGCTGTCGATAACACAGCACATGCCAGATTGCTTTTTCTAATAAATAATGAAGCAACTTCTGAGGATTATTTGGATTGCATTGATGTGGGCTAGAAATAGTCTGCAAACGTAGCCCAAAAAGAACAATGCAGCTGCATATTCTGAGACCATCTCACAGGAAACTCAGCAGGAGAAAAAGGCTGTAGATACTGAGTAAACCCAAAACTCCTCAAATTTTCATATTATTACCAGCATAGCATCTTCACTTTGAGCTTGAATTGAAAAGAAAAGGATCTCTTTTACTTGTTAAAAAACAAAGACAGGAGAGGTCAGCTATAGAGAGCAAAACCAAATAATTTAATCTTTTGACTCATTTTGTAAAAAGGCTAAAAAAATCTGTCTTCTCTACCATAGATGAATATTCATTGTTTATGTAAAACTTTGGATACAGAACCATAATTTTCTTTCTCTTTGTACTTCACTGTATTACATTTAAAAAATATTTCTTTTTTTTCAGCTTTGCCATATATTTAGGTCCTGCTTTGGATAAGCATTTATGGCTGCAATACACATGTGCTAGACACTGTACTATGTGATTAATATCCTGCTTCAGGAATATAAAATTATAAGTGAAATAAAAATGAGTCACGATTCTTAGAAATTTAGTAGCAACAACCACAAAAGAGATGAAGTTCCAAAGAATGTTTGTATAGTGCTACATCTTGTTGACTTTCCCTGTATGTACACAAGTAAGGCTCAAGACCAATCCAGACAAAAATTGAAATGTCATCTGGTGATATTTCATTTTTAGGCATTTCTTTGCCACTTTACCCTCTCACCCCAAGTTGCAATGTGGAATTAAATTCATGCATTAGCTCCAATTAACTGTGATTTAAGTGACAGATAATCTTCATTTCATTGATCTGGTAACTGTGACTCTGAATTTAAAACCTTTAATTCCTGCAGCTCCCCACATGCAGAAACACATATTTATTATCTGTATTACAGAGCTCCAGGCTTTGCAAAGGCACCAGGAATATGGTTTGACAGAGAGATTTTTATTCTGATCCACCTGAACCTTTTTGATTTCCTTATTTGGAGAAAACCTCAATTTTTATAACAGTGGCAGCAAAGAGTAAGTTCCAGAGCTGCTCTTTTCTGAACCTAGACTATATTGCACTGTGCACAGTAAGTAATAGCTGCATGTCCTGGGATTTGGGAACAGCAAGTTTTAATCTCTTTGAGCATCCCCAGGAGCTACAAATAGGAGTTGGAAGAGAGAGGATTGAACCCCTGTTGCCCTTTCCCCTATACAGTCTATACTCCCCAGGGTAGCACAAGTATTTAAAAATTAGTGACATTTATTTATAAAATGCCTGAGACATGCAGCACTTTAATGTATTAAAAAATTACATTAATGTTAACTCAGCTTCATACATCACTGAACATTATTAATTGGGTGTGGGGATGTGTGAAGGGGGATGGGATAATTAGGACTGACTGTCTTTTGAATACCTGCAGTGTAAGCAGAGGAAGTAACACAGACTAAGGTCCTACAAATGTTTCATGGTAAAAAGGAAAGAATTGAAGCAATAGAATAAGTAGTGTGATCATCTGTGTTTAGCTCCGGAGGTGCCTGTGTATCTTTTACTCAGAGAAAGACCAGAGCCTGAGGATTAACTGGGTCAAGGATTTTTCTATAGTTTGTGTAGAAAACAAAACACTTTGAGACATAACATGGCACAAACATGATAAAAGAATATTTTTTTACTCTAACATATCTTAGATACTAGCTTGTGGAATCTGTAGTTAGGAAAGTAAAATGTGACACAATGTGGATATGACGCATTCTTTGCACTACAAATGAGTGACATGCAAACTCTTCAGGGCAAATTTTCCTGCCCTGAATATTCAGTCTGTACAACTTTGAGTTATGAAAAACTATAGGAAATGGTATCAGGTTTTGACCTAAAAATATTAATTCTGTTCTGTGCTTTTGACAAGAAGTTGGCATATTGGTATTCCTGACAGCTTAAAATTTGAAAACAATGCACTTTTTTTGCAACACATTTGAGTCATGGATTTCTGTTCAACTTCAGTGATGTATTTTCTTTCATGGCTGTGACTTGGATGATACAAAGCTGCAGTTCTACCAGGCAGTCTGTTCCATTCCTGTTGCCTCCTACCAGCATAGTTTCATAAAGGTCTAGATCCATATTCTTAGAAATAGCAATCTGAGGCACTTTTCTAAGACAGCGATTTGAAAATCATGTGACAAGGAACTGCTACAAAAGAAGAAACCACCCTTGCATCCCTAGCATCATAAGTGGAAGATACTGAAATATCAAACATAAAAACTATGGTGCAAATAAGAAGACCAGTAAAACTGGTAAAGCTGGAGAAGCTGAAGATTGTCAGAGGAGATATATAATGTGGTTAAAAGGCTGACTGAAGAGAGTGGTGACTAGAGAGTATAAAAAGTTTCTCCTCATCCAGTTCTGAGACATTTCAGTAAGGCAGTGGTTATATTTTTATTAGAGATCTTACTAGTGCACTGAAGTATTGATAAAATCAGTACCAAGTTGCATCATCAGTGTGGAGGAGGATCAGGATATCACAATGAAAGAATCAGATAGCCTTGAGATCGACAGGAATAGAAGATGAAATTCAATAGCAGAAAGTACAAGGTCAATCACACAGGGACTAATAACACAAATACTCTGCTATAAGCTGAGAGCTCATCTGTCAGAAATCACCAAGAGGAGAGTGACCTAAACTCCCTAGTTGATCACAGTATGATTGTGAGCTGCCAATATGCTGTGAAAAAAGGCAAATGTGATTCTGAGGTACTGTACAGAGACATTTCCAGAAAGGATAGGAAAGCATTAATAGCACAATGCAACACTGTAATAAAACCTAATCTTGAGGACCATCTACACAGTAAAAGAAAGATGAATTGTTACTGGAAAGAACACAGAGAAGCACTAGTAAGATGATTTGGTACATGAATATCAAAAAGACACCAAAGTAATTTGGCATGTTTAGCCTAACAAACCAGAGCCTAAAGGAGATTTGACTATTGTCTATAAAAACATATATAGATAAACACAAGGAAGGGAGAGGAATTATTTAAGCTAAATGCTAGTTTTGGCATGAAAAGAAATAGGTAAGTACCTTTACACTGGAAATTAGAAAAAAATATTTTATCTAGTACAGCGATCATTCCCTGGAAGTTTCCCAAGCATGGTAAGGGTGTAGAGGATGAAGAACAAAAAACCTAATTGCTTTTAAGGTGGAGTTTGATAAGTGTAAAAAGATTATATGTTATGGTTGCTTGCAAGAGCATGGTATTGGACTTAGTCCCCAGATTTCCTTCTAGCCTTAGATTCCAAAGTTACGCCACAAATCCTCAGAGCTATAAATAGGAGGCTTATACCACTAAGAAAGGCAGATGCCTAGAGTTGTGTAGACTTTTAGGACTGAGAAGACAGTTACGAAAATCTTCTTTTTAATAAATGTCCTGGATTAGTTTCTGTTATGTGGCTGAATATGAGCATCAGGTATACCCAAAGGAAAAAAATAAATGCCATCTTGCCTTAAAATATTCTCTTGATAGAAAAATCAGTATGACCTCTGGTTAGTCATTCAGTTAGTTAATTGCTGTCACTGTTTAAAACAACACCTATAAAGGTCTCATGTCTAATTCATATGCTGCCAACTTCCAGGGTCCTGTACTTAACAACACATTGCTAGAACAACTTTCTTACTGTCTATATATATTTTACTCGCATTTCTCTCTGTTTATTTTAGGACCAATTGAACAAAAATATCCTACTTACTTCTCAGGCTAATGGGATGGAAACCCCAGCACTTTCCTCAAACACAGTGTTCAGTATTTGCTTTTTCTTTTAATGTTGAAGGCCTAATTGCCACTGGGAGTTGATTAAACAAACACGCAAGGACAGCATTACTGAATGGTATTAGACATCGGTAATCATTACTTAGCTGTTCTTCCCATTGTAGGATTGTTGACATGCAAGGGAACAGTAGCGATAAACTTGTCAGAGTATGAGGCACAGCTAAAATTCTGTAGTTCTAGCAACTACCAAGCACTGCTGCTTGTTGAGTGCAATTCCATAGAAACCTGCTTATTAATAATATTTTCATAATCAGTTGGAAAAAAATGGGTTTTGTTTCTTGGAGATGAATGACCATTAAGAAAAAACAACCTTCCCAATGAATACAAGAAGGGACTCTGGTGTTGTCATAAGTGTGGAACAAGAGTAAGTGTGAATGTAAGTAATTGCAGATAAATAAAGTAATGCTTTATTCTTATTGTCATCAATATTCTCCTGCAGGTAAGAGGGAGGAGAATTGTGATTTCTGTGTCCACAGTTCCTTCTTTGTTTGCCATGCATCCGTGTCTGCCTTACTGTGCCCCTGTGCTCTGTCAGTTACTTGGGATGTGAGCCACAATGGAGATGACATAGTCCATCTCAGGAATTTCTTGTCCTCAGTAAGTTCTCAGGGAGTGATCATCCACCACTGCACTTCAAAAACTATTTATTTGAGTTACACTTATAAATTTCAGAGGCACCTACCTTGACAACCACTGCCTTAACCCATAGCAACAAGGCATAGACGACTATATTTCATAAGCACATGCAGTAGGCTGACTTCATTCACTAGGTTTTTAGCTTCTCTTTGCTCAGATGCCTGGGAACAAAATTCAAAAATCTCCTAGAAAATGGGGTTTACATGATTTCATTTTACTCAAGAAATTTCTGTTCTTAAATGTCTAAGAAGACTTTTGTCACAATAAAGAAAAGTCTTAAGGGTGCTAATATTGCCTATCATGTTTTAGGAGAGGATAAATAACCTGGTTTCAATGATCAGGAATTGTGAGCAAACACTGACTTTCTAGAGACTAAAAAGTACAAGTGTAGAAATTGGCTTGTGTTAGGAAGAAATTTGTTACTGCCCTGACTAGATTAACCATGGTAATTGGCACTGGTTTTTTTTAACATATTGTGCAGTGCTTTGCAGGCGGTAGTAATAAATAATGTGCACTTAGCTGCACTATTGGTCATTCGCAGTCCTATCACAGCAACCTCCCCCCATTCAGGGAAGATAAATGTGATTTAAATTAATAGCCAGTCCTAAATAACTCCTCAGCTGGTAAACGATGCATTTATCAGGCCCAGACAGGCAGTGTCCTTTGATTCATGGTCCCCCCCTTACAATGTGAAGGGTGCGTACAAAAATTGTTATTACTTTTTAATAAAGTGTAGCAGTCAGTCTTCAGTCATTTATCAGAAATGGAGGCATTCTGACAAACAGAAATATCTTAGCCGTGGATGAATGAGGGGGATAAAGGACACATTTCTCAACAAAAATAATCACTGCCTAAATAATCTCATAAAAGTCAGCTTCTAAGTACCTTGAAATAAATGTATCCAGCTGAAAGATACAGACTCTATGTGCTGTTAAACTAAAGTCTAAACCAACCATTACAGTATTCACCTGCACACAGAAGGGAAAAAGATTATTTTCATCATCATTCTATCTGGCAGCAATTCAAATACAAATAGAGGTCAGCTAAATAGCAAATTTCCCAGGATATTTTCCTTTTGGTTTCTTGGCAGCTAATTCAACTTTTTTCCCCATTGATAATCTTTAATTTGACTGTGCTCACAAATTAATAAAGTTAGGAGATGAAAAAAAAATTATTCAGTGAAAGAAACAACTTATAAGGAAATTTATTTACATTTGTTTATACCTTACTTTTTTTTTTAAATTTATTTTTTTATTCTTTTAGTATTTAAAACTTCCCTGTTCTTACAGTTTAGGCCTCTGCTCAGGATATGGCAGTGCGAGACCTTATTGTGCAAGAAGGATGCCCAAGGAGACTTAGAGGAGGCAGTTCTTTTCAGGTGAGCATCTATTTGACATGTGTGAACTGAGGGCAGGGTATTTAACCTGCCATTCATCCTTATGTGTTGCCCATGTGCAGACTCCAGCCCATAGGGTTTCTCAGATAATGGTGGGAAGTGCAGATCTTGCACTTTTAGCTTAAACCTTTCCCTCTGTGTTATCATGGGACTTGGCTCTTCCAAGTACTACATCATCTGGTGTGGTATTACTGCTGTAAAGTGAGGCAGAGCTTATCCTGTTAAAAATGTAACACAAGGAGTGTTTAACTGAAATGGTCTGAGTATAATCAGCTTCTAACTGCTTGCCCAGTATAAAGTTTTCTAATCATTGCTTAGGGCTTTCAGTGCCCTCTTTGCTACAGAGCCCTGGGCACACAGCATTACCCCTGCAGAAGATGAACTACGAGGAATCACTAACACTGTCATCTCACTGTGCTTGCCTCCACCCATCCCTCCCCACCCCATCACCCCATCCATCCTGCAGGGGAGTAACAAGATGGGTTTGCTGGCACAGGAGCATGGTAGAGCTGTCTGTAGCTTCCAGACATGTTTTCTCTACCTTTGATCAGGAATTGCAAGCTACATCATGGTCCATATTCCCAGAGATCAACCATCATTCCTGTATATACATCAGAAGTGACTGGTGGGGCAGGAACACGCTTGCCAGAGCATCAATCATCTAAATATTTTTCTGAGCCTGCCCTTGGAGTACTGTACTCTCTCACTGTTTATAGGCACAGCTGTGCTACAGGTAAAGAGCTACAGACCATCTCAGGACTACAGTGTCCTTCTGGCTTTGCAGGATGGGTGCAATGTATCTGTATGCATAGGAATGGCATCTGTAGCTGTTCTCGGTGGGAATTGCAGTCATTATCTCAGGTTCTCTCATAAACACACCAAAGAACTGTTTTGGAAAACAAAGTGTTTTAAAGAAATTGGTCTTTTCTCCCCTCCTGGCTTGTAGCAGGAGGAGGTGACTGGGAGAGGCCTCTGTCTGCCTCTGCTTCTCTTTGTCACCATGGAAAGGTGGTATGGGATTCTGTGGGGCTGGGGGTGGATAAAGAATGGTGTTTGGTGGGACAGTGGCTTGGGTGAGGCAAGAGAAAGGAGACAGAGGAGAGGAAAGAAGAAAGGAGCGGCAGGACAAGAAGCAGGAGGTGAAGGTTGAGGTGGAGGAGTTCAAAGAGGAGCTAGCGGAGGAGGATTTGTGAAGAACCAGTATTGGAAGTCTCCTTCACATGACCATCCTATCTCAGCCTAGTCAGAGCTGAGCTAGGAGCACGTGGAGCTGCATCTTTGTCACTTAGATTTCACACCATAGTCTGCTGGTCATTGTTGCTTGATTCCAGCCATTTCCCCGTACCTTACGGTCACAGGACTACAGACAATTCCTTGTAACAGCAATTGCAGGCTCCCTAGCAGCTAGTGCAAACAAACTTTTATAATCCTGTTCAGGCAGGAGCATCAGTTAAGACTCCTGTTCCTCTTCATCTGCTTAACTTTTAACATTATTCTAGCTGATGTTACCCTTTAGAGAAGAGCTGAATGCAAAGTCATCCAGTAGTGCCCTTCAGAAATGAAGGCCTGGTCATTAGTGCATCTGCTCATATCATAATCAAAGAAGACCACTGTTTGTACCCAGTCATAAATACAAAGCAGTCTCCCCTTCTTCTCATGCACTGTTCCTTTGTTAGAAGGAAGGAATTGCATCTACTGAGTGGAGACAGTATAGAGAGTGACACATCAGTCATGTATTTTACTTACTTGGAAACATCCCCGTCATGCCTGGTGCTGACATAATTGTCAGTCAGGTTGTGTGCCTGTATGAAGTGCTACACTTCAGAAGTCCTGTGTTATCTTCAAAATATTATTTGACATTTGGAGTATCCAAAACTGTGCTGCTCTGTGACCAAAAGATCCCTTTGGAAAGACTCCCCTCACTGGAGTCCTGAAGGCCACAGGAAGAGTCACAGTGTGCATAAAAAAGTTCCAAATATACAAAAACTTTTAACATTGAGGCATTAATTATTTATGAGCTATATCACACTGTCCTTCTACAGTAGGGAAATAGTTACACAGCTATTAATACTGCATTATTTGAGTCTCATCCGATAATCTGTGTTTGGGCCAAATGCCTTGGACTTGAATTTAAAAAAAATAAATTAATCTCAACATGAGCATCAACTGAGAATATATGATAGTTTTCTGTCCATAGTAAGCAAATGCTTAAGAAATAAATATGTTTATAAATGATAAAAGTAGTATAAGGAAGTGATAATTAAGACACCTGTTGGGAATAAATAAGGATTAAAGTCTTCTGGTGGGAACAGTTGCTCACAATGCAATCTTACTGGCTGCAGCTGATATAAATGTGTGAGGATGTAACCCAATTTGAAATTATAGATAGGGTATGAGAATGAGTATTGGGAAAGCAGTTCTGGACAGTAAAATATATTAAGCTTCAGCTTAAAATAAAATTGAGCAAAATACCTAAAAATGAATGGCAGGGAATGATTCAACATTGTCAAGGAAGCAGAATGACAGCTCATATTTTAAGGAAGGTATTAATAAGCTATTTTTAAAATATCAGTTGTTTGAAAGCTGATATTCCACTATCCCAACATACAGCTGATTACTCCTGGTAATCTGGTAATTATGATTGAGAATTCTGTTATGTATTTGTTTGGTGATCCACCCTCTCAAAATTACAAGCAAGCAATAAAATTTTTCAGTGACAGTTTCTGAATATTTGTCCAATTTGCCTTTTTCTCTGGCTCTAACTTTCATGCTAATATTATGTGTTTAGCTTTTCCTTGAATACATGATTTAATCAAGTGGAAGTTGGTGCTTAAGAAGAAGTCTAGATAATGAAATCGATCATGATGAAATAGCCTCTACAAAGTTCAAAATCCACAGATGGCCTAAACCTGATATTAGTTGTTTTCCTTCCATTTTAAATGCATTTATCTTCTGTCACTGCTTTTTTGTTGTTGTTTTTTTGTTTGTTTGTTTGGGGTTTTTTTCTATGAACAATAAGATTTTTTTTAAATTCACTCAAAGGGAGAAGTAAATCCTCTAGTTCTGTTCAGAACATTTTGCCTGTATTGGTGACAATAATGAAAACAATATAAATAGCAAATATTTTTACATGTTCAGGATGGTACAACTGAAAGAAAAAAAAAAAAACACTGAATATATCAGCCTATTTTATTTTTCTCTTGGAATTAGTAGAGATTATCTGCTTTTACTGTAGACATTAGCTTGACTGAGTACTTTATGAGAAACTCCTTTCCCACTTTTATCTTAACTCTTACTAGACCAGTTATATTTTCACTTGAAATTCTTCTCAGAATTTGGAGGCACTGAGGTCTAATATCTATTTTATAAATAATACAGAAAATAATTTTAAATATGAAAAACAGAGCTGGAGAAAATTTTGAATCATTTTTCTTTTCCTCTGCTCTTCATAAAATATCACTCTTTTAGTTTTATTTCAGGTGCACCCTGTTTAAACCTAACTTTCAGTATTTAAAATGTGATATAACTTCAAAATGTGATTAAACTATTACTCCAAACTTTGTCTAGTTTCCTTAACCAACATTAAAATTCTTCCATTTAAGATTTCAGTGAGTATCTTCAGCCAAATACGTAATTTTCTTCTCCTCCTTTCACAAACGTTATCACCTTACAGCACACTGTGCTGGAAATAAACATTTTGAATTGAAAATATGTCCTTGTGTATTAAAACAACAACAGCAGCATCTCACCCTTTTATGTTGGAATAAATTAGCCCTTTAATTTAGTTTCATGAAAAAAATACAACCTAGAAGCAATTCTCTTGTGTATAGACCAACATTAAGCTTCATACACAGGTAACAGTCAATCCATTAACCTTTGCTTTGAGCTTAACCTGTGTGTCCCTCACATCACAGTTGTTCCTCCTTTTAATACCTTTTCCTTAATAGTTGCTCACCCACAACTGAAAAGGGCAGAGCAGCTTCTCATGACATTGACTGTGCCACTGCAATAATAAGCTTCTCTTTTCTTTTTTTCCCACCTCTTGCCTCACTATGGTGTCAGCAACCATTTTTTGGGGGGGAAGGTAATCTAAAAGGAGCTGTAGAGGCAGAGGTCATGTTAAACTGTAACGCAAATGTTATTCCTCGATTATCTAGCTGGGGTAAATGTCAACTGCTTCAGGCTAAAGCAATTGGAAAAGCAGAGTGTGTGAATCTAACAAAGGGAGAGAGAGAGAGACAAGGGAGGGTGAGCTAGGGGAGGGGGGAGTTTAAACTGGGCCTAGCTTGATGACTGGTATGTTAAACTAGCATGTCTTCGTATTTCTTTTCTCCAGTGGACAGCAATGCCATATCAACTGCATGTGGTCTGAGTGGAGCTTCCTTCATCCATTCTTTTGTAATAAGTGTGTCTGTAGCAGAAACTATTGTGTGCTGAGGAGTAGCTAAAATGGCATTTAAACACTTGAGAGATCAGTGCTTATCCCACTTACTGAAGAAATATGTAATAAATAATATGAGAATAAAGAGATAGTAATAAAGACATGGTTAATTCTGTAGAACAATAGGGCATTCTGAAATTATTAAATATACTTCACACTGAAGAAGTAAAGTATATATCATTGGTTATAGTTATTGTATTTAATAAAGCTTGCAAAAAATACTTGTTAAAGAGAACAATGTTCTTCATATGACTAAAGAGCTGGCATGCTTGTTATTATTGTTGTATAAGAATATGTTTATTAGCCACCAATGCATATATTCAGTACTGAACATCTCAGATTATTTTCTAAGTTTTCTATACTTGTATGTCATTATTAGTTGTGCTACTGATTTCTACAGCTGATTACAAAATAGACACTTAAAAAAAATGCTTTCTATTAATGTGAAATTAATCGAATGATAAATACAAGTCAGGAATTATGACACAGTTTCTGGAAATGTGTGATAAAACCCACCAGATTCTGCTTTACTCCCTGACTTTTTTTCCCCTCTGGATGTGGTGATTTCAGTTCTTCTGTAAAGGAGGGATTACAAAGGGTATGCTAAAC
This sequence comes from Megaceryle maxima, assembly GCA_024605025.1. Taxonomy (NCBI): domain Eukaryota; kingdom Metazoa; phylum Chordata; class Aves; order Coraciiformes; family Cerylidae; genus Megaceryle; species Megaceryle maxima. The sequence continues at coordinate 21,382 of JANHGN010008268.1, forward strand.
TAAGTAAGCAGTCTGATGGAATTGATGATGAATTTTGGCAAGATTAAGGAGTTTCTGCTTATCAGTTGAGATGAAGAAACCACTATGATTGGTCATCACCCCTATTTCAATAGAAATTTAAGTAGAGGTATTGAAAATTCCATTGGAAATTTACTGTTTTAATAACCAGGTAAAGACTATAATTTTTTAACTACTCAAACACAGTTCTCAGAATGCACCCACTACTCTTTTGTGTCTGAAGGCCCTCAGTTACACCAGCAGCTGGGTAGAAGGGCAGCCTCAAAGATAACTGGTTGACTAGACATTTTCAGCCTTCTAATTTTAGATTGAAAAGCCATTTCCAACACCTGTAACTGCCCTGAACAATGGAAAAGGTCATACTGTAGTTTTTGTTCATTTGTATCTATCACAAGTTTGTGTAGCCCTGATCAAACCAGGTCTATGCTTTGGAAGTGCTCTGCCAGGATAGTTGTGATCACAAAGCATCCAAATCAATGCTACTTCACTCACCAAGAACTGTTGTTGATTTAATAGCCAGTAGATCCAGGAAACTGATTATTTCCTTTTTCATGGCACCTGTTTGACTGCATCTGTCCTTGCTACATAAGAAAGTTAATGGCAAACTGTAGTAAATCCAGCAGAGGTCCACCAAGTTGCCTAGGTGTTGAACAATTTACCTCTGTAAAAAGACTGAGGGAACAGAGCTTGTTCAGCCTGCAGAGGCGAGGCCATTGGAGGGTGACCTAATAACAGTTTTTCAATGACCAAAATTAAGAAGATGGCACCAGGACACCAGGCTTTTGATTGAGTTGCATGGTGGGAGAACAAATGCAATGGTCATAAACTGAAATAGGGGGGTTCGCAGAATCACAGAGTGTTAGGGTTTGGAAGTGACCTCAACAGATCATCTAGTCCAACCCCCTGCCAGAGCAGGATCACCTAGACCAGATCACACAGGAATGTGCCCATGTGGGTTTTGAATGTCTCCAGAGAAGGAGACTCTACAACTTCCCTGGACAGCCTGTTCCCATGCTTTGTCACCCTCACTGTGAAAAAGTTTCTCCTTATGTTTACATGGAACCTTCTATGTTCCAGCTTGCACCCATTGCTCCTTGTCCTATCATTGGACATCACTGAGAAGAGCTTGGCTCCATCCTCCTGACACTCACCTTTTACATGTTTATAAACATTAATGAGGTCACCTCTCAGTCTCCTCCAAGCTAAAGAGACCCAGCTTCCTCAGCCTTTCCTCATAAAGGAGATGTTCCACTCCTTTAATCATCTTTGTGGGTCTGCACTGGACTCTTTTGAGCAGTTCCCTGTCCTTGAACTGAGGGGCCCAGAACTGGACACAATAGTCAGGATGCAGCCTCACCAGGACAGAGTAGAGAGGGGAGGATTCCCAATTAAGGCTAAATATTTTCAACCAGAGGACATTCAAACACTGGAAGAGATTGCCTAGAGGTTACACTTATAAGCTGTGCTGTCTCCCTCACTGGAGGCTTAGAAGATTAGATAAAACCCTGGGCAATCTGGTCTGATTTCATAACTGACCCTACTTTACACAGGTAGTTGAACTGGAGACCTCTGGAGGTCTCTTCCAGCCTGATAATTTTGCTTTGTGATTCTAGGTTAGGTTTTTAGAAAGGAGATGTAAAAAATCCAAAAAAACAACCCACAAACAAAACCCACCAAAACAATAAAGAAACCAACCAAACAAAAACCAACCACAGAAATAAACAACAAACCCAAACAAACAAACAAAAAACCCCAAACAACTTCTGCTTTACATTTGTGTAACTTCCTCTTGACCCATGAAAGTTACATCCACAGAATATGAGGCATTTACAATATGTCAACAATTACAGTTTTCTGTCACTTCATAGAAATTCTCTTAGCTTTTCCATAGTCTTCTAGAGATGTGATAACAATTTGTAAACATTTTTTGTTCTGAAAAATAATGCTTTGATTCTACTCCATTCCTGTGGAATGGAAAGCAATAGGAAAAAGCAGGTAGGTGATAGATTGACACTAGTTTAGGTCTGGTGGTGTGGCTTCTTAAAATAAAAAATTAACTATGGCTTCAGCTTTAAAATCTACTTTTATGCCACTGTTTTCTTTCCCAGATTATTGTGATTAGATGAGTTGTATAATCACTTGCCTACATGAAGCATGCCTGACAGTTGCTTTTGGGTTTCCAGATTAAGTGATGAGCTCATTTCCTGGTGGTTACAGGAGCTAAGAAAACAAATGTACAGAAATCTATTAGAACTAATTCACCCAAACAACTTGAGTGAATAACTCAATGCAATTCCCTCACAGGGGAAAGAAATCAATGATTGATGGTAAAATTAAAGATTTTCTTAAACAAAGGAATTTTTTTTAATGATCATAAGAGTATGATGAAAAACTCACAGTAGTATCTATCAGCCTCCTAATCTTTCCAGTAAGTACATATGTGCATCATTGACTTCCCTCATCTAGGGTCATCCCTATGAAAATTAATGGGTATTTTCATGTGCTTTAAGAAAGAATCACACTTATAACAAGCACTATCTTAGAAGAATTAAGAAATTCAGAAAGAAAATCAGCAAAAATTGTTGAATTTATTTGATCTTTTGTCTTGGTTTGAGTGAGAACAGAACTAATTCTGTTCAGTGATTTTACTTCTCATCTCAGTTCTAACTAAATTAACTTTCTGAAGTTAATGGCAGATTTTTGCAGTCAGTATCTGCTTCTAGTAGTGATAACACCCAATGTTTAAAGTTACTACCAAGGATTGGTGCGCAGACCAAGGTCACTACTAAATCTTTTGTACCATCCCATATAGATCATATTCCATATAAAGCTGAGGGATCACGAGGGTCAAGCACTTGGCTTTTCTGGCTTCTTCCTCATTTCTTCACTGGACAGTATCCAAGGAGGACTTTGTCCATTCTGCCTTTGATCCTGTGTGTTCCTGAATCCAGTACGAGAATCCAGCTCCTGAACGCAGTTCCCATCTGCTTCTGGGCCCAGTCTGAGACTTTCCTGGTGCCTGCTCCACAGCATCAGTGGTGATGGTGATGTAATTGCCATCAGGGTGGGTTGGGTTCAATACTGGTTTTGTATATATACCATTTTCATTATTATTTTAATTTTCATTAATGCTGTTATAGTGTCCTTTTCTGATTGGTAGGTCTCTCTCCCTTATTCACTTTCTCTTCCCCTTTGGGGGAGAGAGGGAAGTGAACAGAGAGCACCTGTTATTGGTCTATTGGGCTGCCCTGACCCTAAACCATGATGTCTTTACAGTCAGAAACTGGGAAAACAAACCTAGTTTTAAGATGACTAGCACTATTTCCTTTGTATGATAATTTGTTGCTTGTTATTTTAAAAATTATTGTAATTCAGGAAAGCATAGCTGTTGCAAACAGAAGATAGTGTGTAATGAGCTGGCTAGCACTATCTAAATCTTCCAGATTTAATACATTTTAATTCAGGAACTAATAAAAGTGAAAGATTAAGACTGACTTGTGAAAAAAAGATTTTAGAACTTTTACACTTTAAAGCTTGGGAAAAAACATTGTATGGTGAAGAGATGATTAAATTCCTAGCAATAAGTACCTGCATCACTAGAAGATTCCTGATATTTCATAACTCCTTAAGAAGCAGATGATGAGATGGAAAAATTGGAAACTAAATTTTGATTAATATTAGTGAGAAATAAGGTACACTTTTACTAACTAATAAATTTGTTCTAATCCAGCTAAGAAATTTGGGCCTGTTGTAGGAATCACCTGGTAAAATTCTATAATCTGAGTGGAGTTCTGACAGAGTAACTATAGTCTATTGTATATGTGAATCAGAGGTCTCAGTAGTTGTGCTTCCACTGAGTGCAATGCAGCAAACTTGCTTTACAAAACCTAGGGGCTGAGCCTTGACATGTTTTGATGTAATACTATGACTGAATTCTCCAGTATAGTAATTGGCATGAAGAACCGTGCACGCTGTAAACTGTTATCATTAATATTGTGGACTTCACAAACAGGACACTAGAAATATTTATGAAACTCAGACATCAAAGTAGTTTCATTTTATCTCTCCCTTCACCCAGCCCTAGTAAAGCCTAATTGAAATACAATAATTATAAATGAGCTTAGCTTCTCAATTTAATTTCCTTGTGAGTAGTTTCATTTATTTTTCTTAGGCTTTGTTAACATGTTTTAATTAAAAGATTTAACAAAGCTCAAGATACAACGTGCCATTAGGTATAGGAACGTAATGGGTCATATTTGCAGGAACTGGTGAACCTCTTATTTATGAGTTTGCGTTTTTGTGCAACTGAGAGAATAAATTTACTCATGAATCTGATGAATATTATCATCTAGTAAGCCAGGTCCCAAAACCAGGCTTTTTGAAGTAAAACTTGACAAAAATAATTCTGCATCCTGATCATATATTTTACTTAATTTAAACATAAAATTCCACTCATAGATAGGTATCCTTAAACCATATTGACCATGGAAGTCATACTAAGTATTTTTTCAGCAGTCATAAAATGACATCTTCAGGAAGGCTAACACCAGATTAACCATATACCCACCTAGATTCACTTATGCTGAAAAGAGCATAAAAAGTCAACCATTTAAACAGAGGCAGTAAGAGGGAGAGAAATAATTTCAAACATAAACATCTGTGAAGTACAGCCATTTCAGACTTTTCACTACACTGCTGAAGAATATTAAAATGAAGCACAGATATGATAGGGGATATGGTGTAGGGGAGAACTTTGTAGAGTAGGGCTGATGGTTGGACTTGATGATCCCAAGGATCTTTTCCAACCTGAATGATTCTGTGATTCTGTGACTTTATTGAGAAACTACTTAAGACAGAGGGAGTAAAGACAGAGGAAGTATTGGAAGTCTTGGTTTGGAGGACCAATTGAAATTATCAATATCACAATAACAGGAGAGACAGCCTGAGAAGAAACCAAAGGAGGGTCTCAGACTCCCTTTTGGAATTTCCATGTAGTTATCAGAGGTAAAACTGCTTTAGCCAAATAAATGTTCTTAGTCTTTCTCATATTTAATGCATGTTTTTTGTGAACTTGGATTGTATAAAAAGAATTAGGGTACTGTCATGCATGACTCATTCAAAATGTGCAGAAATACTAATCTTTCCATTTGTTAAGCATCTTTATTTATTTGAAATTGCACATGCATTCCAAAGAAAAGAACAACTGCCCTTTGCTCTTGTCTGTCTTTATACAGTCAAAAAATGTGAAGAAGACCAAATAAATTTCCCTTCAGTCCCAATGCTCAGCATAATTTTCTTTTTTCAAGCCCTGCTTTGTCCCATCTCCAATTTCAGTTAAAATAGAAATGATCTACTTGAAATTTTTGCCAGAGTTATTTTCCTTTGAAACTTTGTGCTTATCCCCCAGTATGCTTTCCAGGTGCATGTAAGCAATAACTCAGTTAGATTTCAAATTTTGAGGTTTTGCTAATTCTCTTTGTTTTTAAATTCTCCAGAATATCTGGGCCTCAATACCTCATTTTAATTTCATCATGGTAGTTGTTTCTTTATAGTCTCCAAGAAGAGCAACAATACAAGCAAACAAATGACAGAAACAATATTCTTCTTTTACCACGTCTGGGGCAGGGTCCCTGTGGCTGGTCCAAATAAACTTTTCCCACCTATTTCCTTCTTGGCTAAAGCAGAGGTGGTGCTTAATCTCCCTGCATGCTGATGTTGGCTGCACCTGAACTTCTGTGCCTGGCGTACTTTCCTCAGTCTGCAGCATGCCCTGCACCTTCCTTCTCCTCATGTACAGTCCTGTTTGGGAGGAGCAAGTCAGCATAGGTCCTGCTGCCTGTCTCCTGAAGAGCTTAATCTGGTAGACATTCCCACAAAATCAGTCAGCCTCTGCACAAAAGCTTCGTTCCAAATTGTGGCAAAAGTAGAAGTGTTCATCTCCCTATATTGTTACATACAGCTTTATTACTAATCCTCTGTCTGGGCTTCTGAAACAACCAAGTGAATTTTACTGAGTAAGAGTATGTCATACAGCCAGATTTTCAGTAATGCTCCCTGAACATGAAATCAATGAGGTTACAATCTGCCAGCATGATTGGTTTTTAAGTCTCTTGGTGCTAAGGATGACAATGCCAATCAGGGCAAGTCAAGCTCAGTGAGTTCCCAGACAGCTCTACTGGCCTGTAGCACTATTCACAGCACTATTCAGTGTGAATTTTTCTGTATTTGCACTGTATTTGTATATGCTTTATCTTGAGGGTTTTTTCCTTTGGTCACTTGGAAAGAAAGATTTGTGCTTTTCTCTACTGGGTGCTTTATCACCATCTCTTTGGATGTGAGTGCTCAGAAGAGAAGGATGATAATTTGCACTGTGTAAAAGTGCCTGTTGCATCTCTCAGGACGTTTTTTCTGGGGAACAGTATTTTTTTTTTTTTTTTTTGACATTCTTTTCATTCAAAACAAAAACTGCCTGGGACATTGTTCACTGCCTACCTGAACCTCATATCTGGAAGGTGGAGAATTGCATTTGTGGAAAACAAAGGTGGATCAGGTGAAAAGATACAGCTCACCTATGGAGGCACTTACTGTTTTGAAACATCTCCATCATGAATAGCAGCATTAGGTGAAGGTTGACAGAGATCTAGTCCACCTCTTCTCCCTTTTAGATATTGCTAAATAAGATACATGCACAGTTTTGTGTTCTCCTATTAGCTATCTTGTTATAAAGTACACAGTAAGATTTTGCTTTGGACAGTACAAGAGTTATTTGCTAGTTTATGAGCTAATCTAACAGCTGAGGTTGGATGTATGGAAACATTTGCAGACTGGTGACTGTACAGTGGTGGCTGCTGCCAAGCAAGGTCTTTAAGTACAGCAAGATCCTTCATCTACTTCTGCAATAAGTTTCAGTTTAAACATGAGTATGAAGTAAAATTAATTCTGGGCAAAACAACATATGGAAAGAAAGCTACATCTCCATCAACAGAACTGCTGTTTGGGACTTGAGTTGCCTAGAATGATCTTTGCACAGATTTGCTAACATGGATCCATAACTAAGTCTCTCATGTCTACAAGGCTAGTACCATCTACAACATGATTAGTACACACAGACTCTAGTTCTCTACCTGACTAAAAGTGCACAAAGCTGTTTTGCTATTCACAGTAGCGTGGAGTCTGAGACTGGAAGCTTCACAGAGCATTAGCAAAAACTCCTGTACAAGTAGCAATATGAATATGATGGCCTTTATCACTATAAAAAAATCCAGGTTTGTATTTTTCTGTCAGATGTTTAGAATATTCACTTTTTGAAATACTATGTATAAAGTACTTTTGTTTACAGGTGAAAATTCAAACAAGAAGATGTAGTGATACACATGATGTTTAATTCTACAATTCAATGGTGGAATTAAGAATAAGAAAGTATACTTACAAACAGAAGTTTGTATCCACAAAGTGAATATACATACAGAAATGGTTCTATTGAAAAAAACCCAAAAACAACCTGCAGAGGTTGACTCATTCAATTTGCACTGGAAAAATAATTTCTTGCATACCATTTTCTGTAATAAAGGATTTTTTAATGCATTTGTAACAGCAGACTTCATGAAAGACTACAAAACATGGATGTCTATGATTGCTCCACACTATCATTTTCATCCATGGAGTATAAAAAAAGGAAGGACATATAAAATAACCAGATTAGCAGAAGAAGTCAAAACAAAGAAGAAATTTGAAAAAGAAAATTAAAAAAATAGTAACTTCATTCTGAACTAATTGGTATTGATTTCTTGTGTTTTGGCTTGCTTTGGTTATATTAGTTACACTTTTGCTTATGCTATGTTTATCTTAATATCTGTTGTACAAATCTTTTATTTAACTGAAAAGGACATGGTGTGTGGCTGTTTCAGTTGATTGGTAGAACTTTGATCCCTTTCAATGTTTATTAGTCCCACAAAGTTAGGTTATCTCATGTGCACTTTTTGGGTAGAAGACACAAAACTTCATCAGGAATATTTGAATGAATTCCCTAAAAATGATGCAGGACCATTAATAGTGTGAAAAGTTAGTGAATCAAGCCATATATGATTCAGAACTTTTCCAAATAACACATAAAGAGAATAATAGAGAATTACAGTTGTTGCTTTTAGAAAAATCCTAGGTTATTTTTCATATAACTTTTTGAAAATAAGAACAGCTATTACTCTTTGTTGAACTTTTGTAGGCTTACAGTATAGTTAAATACAGAAATATACTCCATATTAGAGATAAAATATTAGGTGGAGACAAATCCCATAAATTGTGTCACGCTGCAAGCATAAATGACAACTCCTCGGTTATTTTATTGCAATACAACCTCAAACATTTTTGAACTATGAACTAGAATAAAAATAAATTTAAAAATATACTCTAATAACAGAGTTCTTTTTCCCCAAAGGGGAAAGATTTATAAATAAAACTTCATGAATCTTCTCAGTAAAACAAATCAAGACTGTATGAGATCTCAAAATACTGAAGTTGGTGTTGCACACCTAGCTGCTTTTGAATGAACAGTTAAGGTATTTGATGCATTCAGATATGCACCAGGACAAAGTATATTTCCTGGTTTTTCATCTTTCAAAATGATAAGCATTCTGGTTGTTTATCAGTGTGAGTAAATATACAGAGGATTAAAGCGCATATATACTTTTTAAAAATAGTAGTATGCACTTGCAGTGTTTTGTTTTGAACTAGCCTTCATAGGATGGGGTACAGTGTATTTAATGAAAAGGGTTGACTTGAATGACAGCTGAATACCACAAAGAAAAGGGCAGCCCTGCATGGGTCATGACTGAAATTGGCTGCTGCTGTGATTTAGTAAGAGCTTTTCAGCTGGGAAGTGGATATTGTAACTCACAAAAGGTAACTTACAGCAACAAATTGAGCTGAATAGAGCTCTGAACTAATTCATGGTTTATTGAGTTCCCCTCTTGTCAGTGATAGCCAACAGTTAACTGAAGTGATTAGTTCAATATTCAGTCACAGTGATGTACAGCCAACTTTCCAGCCCACAGAAATTCTGCAAAGATTTTTTAAAAATCCTGGTAAGTAACATCAAAAAGAAGAAGAAAAGAAAAGAAAAGAAAAGAAAAGAAAAGAAAAGAAAAGAAAAG